>OMNZ01026098.1:16475-33153 GCA_900303255.1 Lesueurigobius sanzi | reverse complement strand
CCCCGAGCGCATGGCTGGTCTGACACTCATTATTGCCACAACTGCCTCTATGTGAGTGAACACGTCCCGTTCGGAGAGCGTATGGCAGGTGGTGTACCCCCCCACCCCTCTGCCCGCCCCCCCGCGTCCCGACGGTGCACAGATAAGGGGCAGCAGCGTGGAGAATCCGAACCGCTCCACTCTGGCCTTTTCACGGGGAGAAAATGAGCTATGAAGGGAAATCGGGGAGGTGATTATCGTTATTATGATCAGCCGGGGGAGTAACCGTGGTAACCTGATGGCGCAAAAGGGGGTGTGAGGGGTGATGGGAGGGGGGAGAGAGAGAGAGGAAGGAGGGGTCCACTGATTGGTCTACAGTGGTAATTAACATCTGCATATATGCAAATACGAGTTGCAGCTTGGAGGAAATTTTGGCTGCGTCTGCGCCTCACCTGCCTGTCCCTGGTGGGTGGAAGCTTTTGTCGCTTTTTCATAATTTCCCCCGCGAATATTTGCATGAGAAACAACTCGGATGGGCAGTTGTTCTTTTTTTTCTTTTTCTGAAAGCACAGTTGGCGAAGGTAAAGGGGGCCACGGGCAGAGATGGACAGAGCGCACACCCACCTCTTTGTCTTTCGTTTTCTCCCTTTTGCGACGCGGCGCTAAAAGAGACGCAGCCACGCCACGGGAGCTGTCAGGGGCCCGCTGCGACCGGACTCATTACCATCTGAGGAGAGAGAGAGAGAGAGGGAGGGAGAGAGAGAGAGAGAGAGAGAGAGAGAGAGGGAGAGGGAGGAGAGACGTCAGCCAGACAAGAAAAGAAAGAAGAAGAGCAAGTCCTGTCACAAAATGGGTTTATTAGAGTTACGGGTTGAACATAAAGAGGCTGCCACGCTTAAATGCTATAAGCTTTCATCTGCAGTTATTTCCAGTCATAAAGAGGTGAGACAACTTTCTTCTACTGTGCAAGAGTAAAAATAGGTTTATGCAGGTAGCAGCAAGTCAAATTTAATACTCTTTAACACCATTTTGACCCCCCCCCCCAAAAAAAAATCTGTGCATTTTGTCTTTATTTAAATTCTTAAGATTAGCAAATTTCTATATGAACAATGATGTAATGTCCAAACAAAGCAAGCCAAGAGCATCCCCCATCCTTAGACCCTCCTCCACGGCAAGGGAAAAAAAACACTGGCAAGGGGAGGTCATTTACTTTTAAAATATATATCACTATCACCTCCTCCACCTCATATTGGCTCAATTAATTTATTGACTTTGTAATGCTTTTTAATGCCCAGCGGAAACCCAGACTTACAAAGACCTCTAGTCTGGGACCCGGCCAGTCTGCAATACATTCTATACTTAAGAACAGTCAGGGAGCAGTGTGCAATACTGAGCATTAGAGCATTAGAGCAAGGTGCAATAGCAAAGTGCGTCCCAGGACCATGAGGGGACGATGCAATCTTCTTATTCTGGGGTGAACATTGTGTAATTTAGCAATTTGTTTTCCTTGTAATGTGCTTCTCTGGCTTTGATATTAGATGAATTGTGACGATGTGAGATGCCCTGCACTGTGAATATCTCCATATATATTTTTTCCTTTTCTGAGACATTAAAAGTTCATCTAATCAAATGGAATCTAATCTTGTTCCGCGAGTTTCGAAAAGCGTGACTGACTGACAGGCGGATTAACCAAATAAGAGAAAAAGCGTGGTCGCTCTGTTACAAATCAAACATGGCAGCATACGACAGGAAAGATTTACAAGAACAGATAAAACTCACACAGAAGACCGAGAAACAGCGCCAACTTCTGCCAAAACAACAGGGGAAGACATTAAACTCTGTACAAGTGGAACTTAACAGCTCCTCGCTGCGGGGTGTGATATTAATGAGCCGCTGATCAGATCTCTGTGGGGTTATGACGGGGTTATGACGGGGTTATGACGGGGTTATGACGGGGTTATGATGTCGGCAAGTTTGTTTGAAGTCTCCAAAAGAAAAAAAAAGCCAAATTGCAGTTCATCGTTTCGCCATGAGGGGCAGAACACACCCGGTTTTACGTCACAAAAGTACAAATTACAGAAGGATTGGAATGGGAACAGTATATTACTGACATAAATATGATACAATGTATTGCAAGTTTTATGTTTTATATAAAATGATATATTGTATGCGTTCCAGAGACACAATAATTGATAAAGCCAGGAATAAATGTATGGTTGTATTTTGTTGATACATTAGTTACAAAGATTTGTTCAGGGGGATTTTGGAAATCTTGTTTAGCTCTTAAAACCACAAAAATCAGTAAAAAAAAACCTAAAATTTTTTTTTTAATTTTGGCTTGTTTTTTGGGTAAAGTAAAGTAAATCAGGCAGAAAAAAATATTACATTTTTATGTATATTGAAAAATCTCTCCCTTCAGAAATAGTCCAAGGCTGCAAATTTAAAGTGGAGATGTTGTTGCCACAATATTCAAAAGGGCATTTTGAGGAAATGGTGACATCCCATATAGTTCTATGGAGAAAAGTTGATTCAGTGCAATCAGGCCTTTATGGTGGAGTACTGCAGAGATGGTTGTCCGTCTAGAAGGTTCTCCCATTTCCTCAGAGTAACGCTGGAGCTCTGTCAGAGTGACCATTGGGTTCTTGGTCACCTCTCTGACCAAGCCCCTCTCCCTCAATTGCTCAGTTTGGACGGGCGGCCAGCTCTAGGAAGAGTCCTGGTGGATCTGAACTTCTTCCATGTACTAATAATGGAGGCCACAGTGCTCTTCAGGACCTTCAATGCTGCAACCATTTTTCTGTCCCCTTCCCCAGATCTGTGCCTCGATACAATCCTGTCTCGGAGGTCTACAGACAGTTCCTTTGACTTCATGGCTTGGTTTGTGCTCTGACATCACTGTCAGCTGTGGGACCTTATACACAGGTGTGGGCCTTTCCAAATCAAATACAATCAGTTGAATTGACCACAGCTGGACTCCAGTCAAGTTGTTGAAACATCTCAAAGATGATCAGTGGAAACAGGATGAATCTGAGCTCAGTGTAAGTGTCATAGTAAAGGCTGTCAATACTTATGTACATGTCATATTTCCCTTTATTTTTAATAAAATGGCAAAAAATTCTAAACAAAACTTTTTTCACTTTGTCATTATAAAGTACTGTGTGTAGATTGATTAGAAAAAAAAAAAAAAAAAAACAATAATTGAATACATTTTGGAATAAGGATGTAACATCAAATGTGGAAAAAGTGAAGGGGGTTGAATACTTTCCAAATGCACTGTACACTACTTACTGTAAATATTAAGACAAATACAGGCAAACCTTTTGATGCAAGGGCCACATCGGGGTTTTGTACTTGCCCGGGGGCCGGACTGATTGCGCTTTGTAGCATTTCAAACAAGTAACACTTTTTAAATAGAGCATAAGCACTTATAAATAACTCATAAACAAAGCAAAAGCATCAAAGTGGAAGCAGCTATGCATTATCTTTCTTTGTCAGTGAAAACGTTGGTGCTGTTCACCCTTTTAGCCAGTGTATCGTGGGCTTGGTCATGTCTCGTGGGCCGGATTGAAGAGCTAGGTTGGCCCCTGGATGTATTTGTTTCCAGATTCAAGTTTTTATGTTGTTAACTGGTGGACTTTCGTTTGATAAATAATGCTACGAATGGAGAAAAAAACAACCCAAAACTTTGCGTTGATGAATTGTGTACACATATTTGTGTGGATGGCCTTTCCAACTTGAGGGTATTTACCGTTTTCCATCACAACAGTTTGCAGGAGTCCAAAAGTACTTTCACTAAAGAAACAACATGAATAAAACTGTAAAATGATGTATCTACAAGAGAAAACATAGTGAGAAAGCACATGAACAAAATGTGTGTTCAGTAAAACTTTCAGCATTAGTTAAACAAAACACAAACTTCCCCTGCTGAAACATGCCATTTCCCAAAGCCCTATCTACTGCATGGTTTTTGCAGACTCCACAAAGTTTACACTAGTTTGATATGAACATTTGCCGCTGCCACTACATGGGCTGTGATTTTCACAGGCTGACCATAGACCAGGCCTGAGCGCTGCACTTCTAATGAGACACACACAGGGCACACACAGCCAGAGCAGCAGGAGGCAGCTCTAAATATAGTCCATAGTCAAAGCCCAAGACTCCACTGGTTTGCTATTTTACTATGTACAGGTTCCACTGCAGCACCTGCCTCACGTTAGCTATTCTGAGCCAAAGAAAGTGCTTATGAGACACACAGAAAATTTATCACCAGAACATATTCAACATTTTTTACATATTCCCTGGTTTCACAGCTGTCTTTCTATGTCACAAATTTTTGAAAACTAACTAATGCTATTGGGGTGGCACCTCTACATTGGGCAATCAGTTCACGGTTCGTGCTTCACAGTAACAAGGTCCCGACTCCCGGGTTTCTTCAGTAAGCTCCCTCTTGTATGACATCACACCATCACATAAGTTTCTACTTCTCTACTTGAAATGAGTTGTATTTTAAATGATTGTACCCTTCGAAAGTAAATTCAGAATCATCTGGATAATATGTTTGAGAGGGCTTGACATTAACCACACAGACTCTCCTCGCCATGTCCTTCGGGGCCTCTGGGTAAATTGAAAATTCCTGTCCAAAAGTGCCAAGTTAGCATTTTATCTGCTGAGGGGCAGATATCATAACCTTCTTTCTGCTCAAGCTGCATTCATTTGACAGTTTTGTTGTTTATTCTTTTTACTTTTGAATGAAATAAATAATTAAATTAATAAATAAATAAATTTTACAAAACTGCTGACTCTGCACTTTACACAATCAGCATTCATTCAAAACAGTACTAGATAAACCAAACTAAAAGGGTAGTTGCCTAAATCTTCACTTTTTCTTCCTGAAAATGTGTCACTGATCAGCAGCAATCAACATTAAGCTTATTAGACCCAAGACAAATGTATAGGCAAACAGATAGGTCAACCACACAGGGAGGACAACCACACCGGGGTAGATGGAATTAACTATTGAGTGATCTTTTTTTTTTTAATATATATAAATACTGTATATATATGTGAAACATTTGAAAATGAATGCCTCTGTCCGGCCAATTTTACCCAATACCTTTTACCACGGGTTAAATATAGTTGTTGGCACTTGAGAATTAAAGTTACTGAATGGTGGACCTGTAATCCCTTCCTGATCCACTCTGCTGCTACAAAATATTCATTTTGTATTTGCAGTTTACTGATGTGCACTTATTGTAATAGATTGCATCCATGTCACATTCCAGAGCCTATAGTTTAAAATTGAGGTGGTAGGCAGGTAGGATATGAAGGAAATTGTCAAAACAATTGTCTCCATCTCATCGTTAGGATTTTAGGTAACAAAATCTAGCACAAAGTTCAATGTGTTCTCAGTGTGATATACTGTACCAGTGTTCTCAGGTAAATCATTTTCTCATAAAAAGGTGCCCAAAGTCAGTGACAATATTAAAAAACGTGTGTGATGTTGTTAATAAAAAGGACTTTCAGCCAAAAGATTAATATGGAAAGTTTGCAGAAATTAACACAAGTTAATAATGATCAGGTTCAGCATTTGTGGATTTTCTAGCATTTTGAGATTTCCTAAATCAATTTTTCTCTTGTGTATTGGCCCCTGCCCTCCAACAGAAATTATAACATGAACGCAACCTACTGTATATATCAAAAATCATTACAGAGACTTTGCCAGCTCAAGAAACTGAATCTTGGAAGCTGTTCAAAAGACTGTCATATTAAATGTCTAAAAACTCTTCTCCCTCCCTATACCTTCACACACTAATTATTTTGGAATTTGCCTTGTAATCCAGCAGAGAATCCTCAGAACAAATGGGATGTCATCTTCACGCAGCTCCTCATAAGGTCCTTACTGTGGATCAGAGCAGACTCAGCGGTGAAGGATTAGCGCCACACGGAGCCTCTCCAAAGAACCACGGACATCGAGCGGTCCTGGAATGAGATGCTTATGGGCTATACTCCACAGTCACCTGCGAAGAGGATGGCAGATGGAAGGAAAGGAAGAGTCCATCCATACACATCGTAATTTTAATGTAAATTGTTGAGTAGAAAGCAAACTGTGTGAACTGACTCAATGGACCTTGTTCAATACAGATAGTTTACATTGTATCAGAAAGGCCCTGTCTACATGGCTTGGTTATCGTTTTTACCAGGTAACTGGGTTACATTTCACCCATAATACAAGCATTTATTTATTGTATTACATATACTTTTATTGTTGAAAAAGAAACGAAAAAAAGAACAAACAAATGCAGTCTTCAATGACAGCCACTTCAATTCAGCAGGGTCCAAGGGCTCGAACGGAGGGGCCTCCAGAATGAGGGACAGGTCCCACGATGGAGCCACCGGTCAAGTGGGAGGATGGAGGCGACGGGCACCCTTCAAGAAAGACGACGCAGTCGAGTCACGGCCAACTGAACGGCCATGAACACCATGCTGCCAACGTACCTTAAGGGTAGACGGTGAGCGACTCTAGTTGAAGACTCCTTGTAAAAACTCCATTATGGACAGCAGGGGGGAGGGTCTGGACGGTAGGCGTCTCGGCAAGCTGCAGCAGAGCCTGCACAGTAGAAACCAGGTCCTGCCTGGCCAAAACGGGGCTATCAGAATCAACTGA
Organism: Lesueurigobius sanzi; assembly: GCA_900303255.1. Classification (NCBI taxonomy): domain Eukaryota; kingdom Metazoa; phylum Chordata; class Actinopteri; order Gobiiformes; family Gobiidae; genus Lesueurigobius; species Lesueurigobius sanzi. Next base: position 26,510 of record OMNZ01026098.1, on the reverse strand, counting down.
TGCCCTTCCTGAGAGACCCTGAGTAGTGTAGGAAAGATCAGGGGAAACGGTGGAAAAGCGTACAGCAGAGTCCCGGGCCAGTCGTGCGCCAGTGCATCCAGGCCCAGGGGAGACGTGTCGTCCAGGAGGCTGAACCAATGGGGACAATGTGTGGACTCTTTGGACGCAAACAGGTCCACTTCCGCCCTGCCAAAAGTAAGCCAAATCTGTTCCAAAACCTCTGGGTGAAGCCTCCATTCCCCTGACAGCGGCGACTGCCGGGACAGGAAATCTGCGGACACGTTTCATACACCCAGAATGTGCATGGCCCTTAGACTGGCCAGACGCAGAGCCGCCCAAGTCAGGATCTGAGTGGCCAATGACACCAGACGTGGCAGTGCCCCTGCCATGGTGACCACGTCCCTTGTACCATCCGCCCTTGCCACGTGGCCCCCCAACCCGGAGAGACACGTCCGTGTGGACGACCTCCCGTCAAGCAGGAAGGGAACCCAGAGGGACCCCCTGTGTGATATAGCAACTCTCCCGCCACATACGGCGGGGACCTCCTGCACCGGAACTGTGGGAGCATGTCTAGAATATCCTGAACTTGCCGCGGTGATGGGCATGTGGTCATGGTTTGAGAATTCAAAACTATCCCTAGAAAAATAGTCACCTGTGAAGGAACCAGGTTGCTCTTCGCCATGATGACACGCAAGCCGAGAGAGGCCGCGTGGTCGAGTACAACTTACGTGTCCCGAACGACTTCCTCGTGAGACGGGGCGTATATCAGCCAGTCGTCTAGGTAGGGCAAGATTTTCAGCCCCCGAACCTGCAGGGGAGATAGAGCCGCAGCAATGCATCTGGAGACCACACGAGGAGATAGGGAAAGTCCGAAAGGAAGGACTCAGAACTGATAGTGCCTCCCTTGAAAAGCAAAACGCAGGAACCACCAATGTTGAGGGGCCATTGGGACATGAAAATAGGTGTCCTTCAAATCTATTGTCCTGAACCAGTGCCTTTATATTGCCTGGAGGACCTGTGGGACACGCAGCATCGTGAACGAAATAACTTTTAAACACGCGTTCAGACCTCGAAGGTCCAGAACGGGGCGCAAGTCACCAGTCTTTTCGGAACAAGGAAATACCTCAAAATAGCTCAAAGTAGTGTAACATGTTTGCAATAGTAATATGTAATGCAAACATACATATTATAGTACATTTTTAAAGCTGTAACTAGTAATGTAGAATACATTACAATTTTAAAGTAACTTGCCCAACACTGCTCACAGGTGTGACACACCAGGATGCTGATTAGACAGTATGAATATTGCATCATTATTGCCATAAGGGACTGATGCAGTGTGATCCGCAATCCTGCAACATATAGGCTCAAGAAAATGGATGGGTCTATTGCATATACAGTATATACAGTGCATTCGGAAAGTATTCAACCCCCTTCACTTTTTCCACATTTTGTTATGTTACAGCCTTATTCCAAAATGTATTCAATTATTGTTTTTTTTCCTTCTGGAAGGTTCTCCTCGATACAATCCTGTCTTGGAGGTCTATAGACAGTTCCTTTGACTTCATGGCTTGGTTTGTGCTCTGACATCACTGTCAGCTGTGGGACCTTATACACAGGTGTGGGCTTTTCCAAATCAAATACAATCAGTTGAATTGACCACAGCTGGACTCCAGTCAAGTTGTAGAAACATCTCAAAGATATCAGTGGAAACAGGATGAATCTGAGCTCAGTATAAGTGTCATAGTAAAGGCTGTGAATACTTATGTACATGTGATATTTACCTTTTTTATTTTTAATAAAATGGCAAAAAATTCTTAAAAACAATCACTTTGTCATTATTAAGTATTGTGTGTAGATTGATAAAAAAAAAAAAAAACAATAATTGAATACATTTTGGAATAACGCTGTAACATCACAAAATGTGGAAAAATAAAGGGGGTTGAATACTTTCCGAATGCACTGTGTATATATATACTGTATATATATATATATATATAAAAAAGTTGTATGTCTGAGAGTTCACACCATGAAAAATGAGAGCATAACAAGCATTGCATTTAAAGTTTTGTTGAGTATTTGTTATGAGAGCAATCTGGCCCAGAAACAGAAAAGCAAAGAGTTTTACCTGCAGTGTCTCCACTTAAAATAGCTCCAACATTTTCATTAAACACACACAAATTCCAGATTCCAGTTTCAATGCAATTTTTAACCAGCAAAGTTTATTTATATATAACAACAGTACAAAGTGAATCCTTGGCTTGCAAAATAGGTGTGCTTCATATTTACAATAGATACACAATAATATATTATCATAAACAAAACCAAAGCAAATAAAAAAAACAAGAGAACAAACCTTTTTTTTTTTAAATACTTTCTTACAATTTTCACAACACTTTTATAAAACAAGAACAAACAGCCAGTTATTATTATCATTGTCAGTAATAACTATCTTACATTAAGTCCAGTGTCTACAGAGGATCGAACAGGTTTAGAAGACGGAAGGATGCGTGGTGATTTTCTCATGTCTAAAAAGAGAGAAAAAAAAAAAAAAAGTCCAGGAAGTTTGTCGTTTTCGTGGTAGGAATGACACGTGCCAGTCAGAGATAATAAATCACAGGACTCAGTATTTGGCAGCAAAGAAAGTGCACAAAGCCTTCTCAAGTTGGTGATGAAAATGTCACAAATTCATCAATGGACCGTGGGTCAATCATGAGGAAAAAGCAATTTAAAAAATAAATTAAGCTAATGAAATAAAAAAAGAATTGAGAATGAAAAAAAAGGTGCATTCAGCTGTGATTTGGGATTCTTACATGAAAACGGGACGGATGATGCAGAATTTTTTGAACAAACAAAATTCCTGAAGATTCATTGAGATTAGGAACTAGTAGAACAACTAATTTGGATATTACATTTTTGATAATAGTAAATGTTGAATTTAATGACAAGTAATTGGAATTAAGGCAACAAAAAGCTCATTATAGGTCAATTTGGCAACACTTTATCTTAATAAGAAAGCCACTGAGTTTAAAGTTGACATGTCATGCATAAGAGAGGCTCTAAAACATTGACAGTAATAAGTGAGAGAGTGGGCTGGTCAGGATTTGGAATTGTCCCGGAGCGCTCCCTCAGTGAAACAGCGAAAACGAGCTTTCGCTGTCAGCTAACGGCAAGCTAGCAAATACATGGCACCGCGATGAACACACTTTGAGCGCAGTAGAAGAGGAATGTACCAAAGTAAACTGAAGTACTGCTCCAAGTATGTTTTTGACAAGGGACCAATGTTGTGGCATGGTTCAAAGCCTTAAAAAGTCAATTTTGCATGATTTGTCACATTTAACCAGTGTTTAGATCATAATTAACTTTTTTTGTTTTGTGTACATTGCATTTCCTTGAGATGGTAGCAATATTTGATCATTTTGATACAGTATTTTCCACTCCAAATTCCCCTCAGACATCAACTAACTTGTCTAAACCTTTTTGAGAATTTGTTTGTCATGAGAATAAAATCATAGAAACCCTCAACCAATTCATGACACAGTTACAAAGCAGTCTAAGGACATTGATGAACATACATTTGATCCCTTTGGAAGAGGAGAAGGCATTTAGGTCCTGCTATTCAAACAATAAAAAGCATTACTCCATTTAAGCAATGTGAGGTATGAGGAGGATACAATTCTATTCGCTGAAATCGGGAAGACGCCTTAGGAAACAAGGAAGAAGCCGTGCCATCCACGTGCGCACCGTTAGGTAGTGGGTTACAACAACAGGGCGCTTTCCCAGATACAAAAATAATAATGGTCACGTTCGCCCCCTACCGGCTGGATTTAGAACATCAATCACATCCTCGTGCCGTTTAACCATCGCCATGATCAAAGAAAGCCTTCAAAGCCAGCGCAGGAAGCGTCTGCGAAGGGGCTTCTCATCACCTCTCTTCAAAAAGTACTAAAAGTTGCAAATTTCTAACTTTCCTATTTTCTTCAGGCTAAAAAAAAAACAGCTGCTATTCATAGATTTCAGGTGACATCACAAATCGAGGAACGGCACAGTCTGAAGCACTCAGATTTTCTTTCATCATAATGAACTAGGAAACATGACTGTACGCTGCAAAAGAGGTATCTGGAAGTGCAAAAATAATACTTACAATACTTAATTGGAGTAACTTTAACTTTGCGGCAGTCAGCGCACACACCAGCAGCGAAGAAATAACACATTTACAAGCTAGTATTTTATGTTCCCAGTTGCCCAGGAGTTCACCATTGCAGTACTGTAGAAGATTCAAAAGTCGTCGCCTGGACTGGGCTGTTGGAGTTGAGGATGTTTTTCCTCTTAAACAAGAATCCCCCTGCGTTGTCCTCAAAACACCCCAGTCCAGTTGACAACTTTGAAAACTTCTACTATGAAAATCAGCAAACTGTATGTTAATATTCACTATCTTTAATGTGGAAAAACTAGATCAGATCTCTCTTGTTGTAAGGCGCCAAAAAAAAAACCATGGCTTTTTATATTGCGTGTTGAAACAGCGCGTCGACGTGGTTGCTCTCCTCCAGGTGATGTCACTGAAATCTATCTATAGGTACAGTATATATATGTATCTGGAGAACAGTGGGGAGAAACGAAGGCGAGGCGGGGACTTAATCGGATAAGGAACGCTAAGAAAGTGTGAATCTAAGGCCACAAAGAAAAGAAGCACCTCTGCCCTATACTGCTGCTCGTCAAGCTCTCGCACACACGCACACACACACACGCACACACACGCACACGCACACACACACACACAGCACTGCACACTTTTGTACAAGCTAAGACTGCGCTATGTTCAAGTACTCCATGTAAACAGCGAGCAAACGAAAGTGGGATAATAAAAAAAAACACATCCAGCCAGTGGATCGAGTCTACAGTTTGAGAAATGTTGGACCTAACACTTGGATTTCTGAGAGCTTATCCCAGTAACATGAAACGGCATATCATTTGCACTTTTTCAAAAGGTTGAACAGCCTGAAATTATATTTGAAGTGAGTATATTTAGTATTTTCAGACTACCTGTAATTTTGTTAGCCTACCACTAGATGGAGTAGTGAGCCGTTGCATTTTAAAGAGCCAATATCATGCTTTACCCAGGCTTTTACAACTACTTTACACACCATAGCCTTCGTATTATTGTGGTATAATCATAGGCCGTGTATACACTGGAAGGTGGGTGAGGGGCGTGGCTTTCCCCATAACGTTCAGTGCGGGCTAAAGGAAGTGAAATCATGCTAGCGGTTGAGCAGTGTTTTTGGGGCCGCTTCCATATTAAGTATATGGCAAAAATAAAAATAAAATGGCGAGAAGCAAAAAATAGAATCATGTAAGACAACCATATGGAGGCAAGACTTAATCATGACTTAAAATGGTTGTGAAAAGTGCAAGGAAGTTCAGGTGCCCCCCCGCCCTTCCCATTAGGCTTCACGTAGCTAATAGCAATGCTACGTCCATGATTCCCACGGTCGATGAGTATAACTTAGAATAATGTATGTGCCTAGAGAAAATACCCCTTGGTTTTGAGACATTGTCAAATGCAGTTCCACAACACGCCACTGGAGGGCGCATCTCAACTAGGAGAATGTCTGACCATGGACAGGATCAGAATAAGTTCAGTGGAGGTGTCAAAGAAACCTCATTGAAATCTCAGTGTGACGTTTACCAGAGTGTGGGCTGGTGTTTTGAGAGCATATTGTTGTGGATAAAACATCAAAAAAGGTTGATTCTGCATGATATTGGCTCTTTAATGATCGTCAAACTGGAGATTGGCAATTCAGTCCCACACATGCAATATACTGTATATCCCTTGGGATTTCGTGATTATGTTTCGTACCTTAATTCATTTTAAGCCTCTCAAATATAAATCTTTCCTCGATCTGTAAAGCATAAACCGAATATTCGACACACGAGTGAAATACTGGAAACAACACAAAAGGTTTGGCACTTGGTCATGTGACCCACTCAGGCTCGGTTTAGTGAAGACATTTTTGTGGCAGTCGCGGATGATTCCGATCAGGGCTCATCACAGCTCCGCGCGTTGGCACTTAGAAATCAAAGACGGACCTTTAACACTTCCAGGATGTGATAGAGCATGCAATTAGATACGTATATAAGATGTGGCGTCCCGATTGGATAAGTGCGAGCTCGGCAGATAGCATCATGCTGTCCTCAAGCACAATAAGTTTTGAAAGTGGTACGTCTGATAGTCTGAAAGTAGGGTCATGGACAGAGAAAGTGGTGGACTGTGGGCAAAAGTGCTGACGAGATTTTAAAGTTACCAAAAGGTTAGTCTCATTATTTTCACAGCAGTATTGATTTTTGAGAGAACAAAATCAGTGTTCAGCTGACAATTACTATTAAAAGTCCTATTATGCTTCATTTAGGTTTAAGCTTCCCTAGACACCTCTACCTTCATATTTATAGTAATGTCTAGGCAAAGAACTTGAAAACGCCAGCAGATGGATGATAGTCGCTGTGTGGAAATAGAGAAAACAAAACCAATTTGGAACCTGCTAAAACCAAATTCTGCTAACTGGTCCAGTGGTTCACATTGGGAACCACTGGACCAGACCTCTGACTTGTGAGATTAGTATTCCTTTACATTCTGACTACAATGAGCGAGAAGAAGCCTCTGAAGAAAGACAAGAAAGATCCTGAACTCAATCAACCCAGTCCAGTCAAACAACTACCACGTAAAGTATGTTTTTGATGAGGGAAAAGTGTTAAAAGCGCAAGAACTTTGCATAATAGGCATTTCATTTAAATAGCTTTGATTTTGAATCCACGATGTGCTGCTCAACTTTAGGTCATGATTACACAATGATTAGACAATGACCCCAGTATCCTAATTGGTTGGCCTACGACCCGCCAGCAGCACAGCACAGTCCACCATTTTCGACCGTCTCCATCGGGGCTGGACGACAATCCGACGAACATCTACGGCGATCAGCTTAACTGAGCCGATACAACTCAAACATAGAAACAAGGACAAAGCAAAAAACATTTGTACATTCACATAGACGGCGGGGTACATACACAGATGGGCAGACTTCGGAAGGAACCCCATGGAGCCAATGCAATGTCATCGGTTAAGGTGCAAAAAGCATGCTGCCTCAACCGTGCCCACCTTCATGTACATTTGGAGAGGTTTAGGCCCAAACAATGGAAAATAACACAAGGTTAAGACGACCTGTATCGCTCTTTACACAGTCTACGGAGGCTGCAACTCGTGTCCATGTACAAAAATAAAAATCTTCTGGACTCCTCTGCGAAACGTGGTCGTCGACTTCTCAACAACTTGTCTTTTTGCTCTCTTAAATGCAATCCGAGTAGAGAATAAATATGTCGTTAGGAGTTTCCTTCATGCATACGCACGCACGCACACGCACACACAAACCACCCCCCCCCCCCACCAAAATATCGGAACAAATAAATAAATAGAAGCCATGTCGGCGCCTGGCGTTGACGTTCCTTCCTTCGCGATCAGCCGTAGGCGCGATGAAGTCCGTTCGCTTGAGTAGCTGGTACCGTCGTGGGAACAGCAAAAGCAGTCGTTCAAAAGTCTTTCGAGTCTTTCGTTCGAGTCGTGAGTCCCAGGCTCGTACTGCGCCGCGATGAGAGGTATAATGTAGGACCTTCTTGAGGACGGCAGGGGGCGCTCTCAGCTCTCCAAAGACATGGCTGAAATGAGCTGGTCCACCTTGTAGCCCAGTCGCTGCTTCCTCGCCTGTTCGTCCTGTTCTAGGGCCGCCGTGATCTGGAAAAAGAAGAAGATTTTTTTTTAGAAGTTATGAAAGCCGCGCCAAGTCAGTTTAAGAAGCAACATGGAAGTTTTGACCCAAATATGTGATGGATGAGAGTTATTCTGGCTGTTCCTTGGGTCACAGCACAAGACACGCTCAGAACTGCTTTGCTTTTCAGATATCGCACACACGTATGATTTTGGTGAGTGCCTGCCCACTGCTGAGCGTTCATAGCTGCTTGTACTAATTATTCACTACCTGTCACATTATTTATCATTAGTAAAGTGATTTTTGTGGAAATGCAGTGGCACCTGTGGCCTCTGGATGCGCTAAACCTGAAAGGTTGAGCAGTGTTGCTGTGTGTTTGGTTGCCCCTTTCTTTATGTATGTTTTTCTCAATGTTGTGGAACTTTTTGGTGAAATTGTACTTTTAAGACTAGTTTTTTAACACAGTACTTATTATTATGAGTAAATCGGCAAGTCACAATGTTGACATATAAAAATGAATCCGTTTGTATTTCTCATCTGAAGAATGATTTCTTATATCTATTTTGTATGAAGTATTAAAGGAAACAGCAGAAAATGTTCATTTTTGGGGGGAGGATTACACATCACTCCTAGACTTTTTCTACTACTACTTGTATTATAGTGTATTGTAGTGGATTTTGACCAAATATTTAGTTGATTAAAAGTGTTTTAAAGTAACTTTAGCTTTATCCAACTCTAACTTGACTAAACATTTTGGTTACTCTGTCCACCTCTGCTCATTACTCACAAGGTACCAGTCAAGTTTTACATTCTTGTTATTCTGTTCAAGTACAGAATAGCGTGGATGATGACCTGGATCATCTTCTTGATCAAGGATTGTATTATTGCAAAATAGGGCCAATAAAAGCAGCTCTTTCCACAAGCGACCACATTATTGCTTTAAGTGACTTACCTCAAAGGAAAGAATATTATTTACCCTTGTACTAGGATCATTTTGACAATAAATTTAAGTCTCCCTGAAGTCTGGTACATTCACCAATGTGACATATTGCCATTGTCCTATTGAGGTTCTTTTCTTATAACACACATATATGGTCATGAAGCAGAAATCCAAGTTGAAAGTGTATCCTTGAAAACAAACCCAGATACTATTGCATTATATAGCATGTGTATTTGGACTATTTGGTTTCTTAATGAGAACCAAACATTACATCATGCCCTTTGTCGCTGACTACAACACTGGGAAATATTTGTGCATTAGCTGTTGCGTTTTTATCTCTGTGACGTGCGGCTTGTAAATTTGGCATTTGTCAAGTTGTGTTCAGAAGGGAATGAGACAAGCCGCGCTCTGCGTCCTCTCATCTGGCGTCTGCTTGTCAGGGGCGATCTGTGTCACTCCCATCACACACGGGACCAGAGCCTTTAAACCAATATGAAAGAGCAAAAGTAATGGGCAGCAGTAGTTTTATCAGCGCAAGCATAAGTCTGTGTAAATGGACTGAGAAGTCGAGAAGACTGAGGAGAAAGATTCTTCTCTTGTTTGTTAAATGAATGATTAATGTCATGAAGAAAATGATTTTAGTAGATCCTTTGGTGGCAGAGAAACATTTGCACTATATATATTTTGAAGTTTGCATTTGAGGACAACAGCTGAAAGATTAAGGCGAGACACTGCAGGTGATTTCATCTTCTTTTGCTGTATATCACCGACATAAATATGAGGGAAAAAATGTATAGCTTTAAATGGCCAAAATTGCCCATTATGTTGAACTATTAAGATTGAGCCAGGTTTGAATTTATGGTTTATTTCATTGATATACTGTATCAATTACAACAATTTACTCTGACATGATTTAGATTTAGTTTTTGAACAAGCTTGTTATCAATCAATCAATCAATCAAAACTGTATTTATAAAGCGCTTTTCATACAAAATGCAGCTCAAAGCGCTTTACAGATTAGAAACACATTAAGACAGATCATTCAATTACACCCCCACCCAGAATTGTCACACACATCAGTATTCGCACGCTCATCCGAATGCGCACACACGCGCGCACACACGCGCGCACACACGCGCGCACACACACGCACGCACACACACACACACACCAGGATTTTGTCCAGCAGAGGAGCCCTCTGCGCTAGGAGCAGCAGAACAGCTCCAGCCACCAGGCACCGAGCCAGAGCACCCAGAGGAGGCAGAGACACCACACCTCCACCCGAGCACCCACAGGACAGCACCCTGGCAGCCAGAGCCGACAACCGCTCCCGAGGCAGAG
>OMNZ01026098.1:3421-13816 GCA_900303255.1 Lesueurigobius sanzi | reverse complement strand
TGTTGGGTCCATTTTGACTGTGATAATATTCTCAAACTGCAGATTTTCTGTGCGTAAGAGTCCTCCTGACTGTTTTTAGGATTTGTTCTTCCAGAAGAACTCTTTCAGCTAAGAACACATTTTGTGAATGTCAAAAAAGTTCTTAAGTCGGTTAGTCGGCAGGTTAGTTTCATGAATGGGGCCCATTATTATGTTGGAAAACTGCATGACAACCAAGGGCACGGAGTGATGGGAGCATCTTCTCCTTCAGTATAGAGCAATACTTAATAATAATGATGCCATCAATGAAATACAGCTCCCCGACACCACCAGCAGCACTCATGCAGCCCCACAGAAGGACACTGCCACCACTGCGTTTCACTGTAGGCACCATGCATTCTTCTCTTTAGTCCTCACGTTTGCGACGCCACACAGTTTTGAAGCCGTCAGTTCAAAAAACATTTATCTTGGCCACGTCACTCCACAGTAAAGAGTCCCATTAGTCTCTATCTTTGTCAGTTGAGAGATTGTTTAAAATGTTACTTTTTAGAGGGTGTGTATTCTTTCATTCTGAGGATACACAGATTTAAACTGATCCAGTAGGAGGGGCTTTCTACCATTTTAGTAAAAGCAGTAGTAGTACAAGTTGTGGTAAATCTCTCATGGCAGTGATATAGATGTCGTAATGTGTCTGATGAACAAACTTCTATCTTTCGCTCTACATTGAGCAGCTGGGCCTCAGACTCTTTGTTAGAACTGCACGTCGCAACTGCACTCGTAATGAGGACTGTAGAATCCCCATAAATACTTCACAAACTTTGAACAGGACGCCTGATCTCATGTTTTATGTAACTTAATGCGCTGTAATACTGGGTTGATCAAACAGAAAAACAGTTGGAAGCTCAGCAGTGAGACAGATATTAAACAGGCCAGTGAGCAAATGTAATGTCCAAATGTCCAACTGTCGACAGCAGATGGACATTGTCCCCGGGCGTTCCCTAGTGATGTGGCGTTCATGACAGAATCGTCTTTTTTGAACGGATCTGTAGATGAACTGTTCAAACTGGATCTAATTTTCATTCGTTTTTGCACGATTTACCCTGAATGAACACAAGACTGAGCAGAAACAGCAGGATGGACAGACAGCACAAGTGAAAGATTTTTGCACTAAAATGATTTGGTAGACAGTCCTCTTTGGCAGACAGTCCCTACAGAGTACAGATGAAGACTGAAGAATTTTTGCCTACGATGGACAACTCCTGTACGACTGAGAACCTACACAAACGGAGTCCTCTTTTATGTATGGCAGAAAGTTTAATTTACAGACATGTTTTTCAAAGGGTAAAAATCAATCCCATCGTATTTTTGGATAATTTGATTAAAAAGGAGTCGCTCAGTGATCAGGTCTTAGACATATTAGGCCTTTTCCACTGGCGTAACCCGCACGGCACGATGCCCATCTACCCGCGTTGCCTTTTGTTTCCATGTGAATCTTGTGGGCCAGATGCGGCCGAACAGCGCCTGTTTTTGGAACCGTCCTCAGCCTTGGGTCAAAGCGAGCTGAACTGATACTAGCATGACGAGAACAGACTGATGGCCTCTGCAGTACCAGAGACAAGACAGCTGATTGTTAGCACAACTTTAGCTTCTGTTAGCATAACATTAGCACATACTGTAGCTTAGTTTCATAGTTAACATATTTAGCTGCTTCTTTCCTCTAGTTTTGGACTTGGAGCTTCAGAATCATTTCATAAAGGCCATTAAAAGGCAGTATTTAATTTATCCACAAAGTTCTCATCGTGTTCCCACAGACTGTTGTTGCAGCTTTTCAGTATTGCGTTCATACAGTGTATAATAAAGATGGAGATATAATTGGCTAGTTCTCCTCGAAGCATGCTAGCATACGGGTCTGACTCCGGAAGCCGGAAGCTCCCATTGACTTCTATGTAAACTTTTTGGCCCCTCTTTAACTCATTATTGGAAATAGTCTTGTTAATATGAGCCTCAAGTGCTTGTCTTACCACGCGCTACACCGTCCTGTTCTTTGTTTTTTTAATATTTTCAACATTGAAAGAGAACGTATCGCGCACATACCTTATGGCTTTGGCTCCGCAAATGCAACATGGCGGTTCAAATGCTAGCATGAATAAGCTTTGTTAAGTGGAATTTATTTTTTATTTGAAATGGCAAAATGTGGTTTATTTTTATTTCACTTTTTGCAGTGTCCAAAGTAAAGCTAAAGTTATTTTACATTTCCACCTAATGTTCCTCATACAACTCGCCTTGTTGCGCTTACACACACCTCGACCTTTGGCCTTTCACTATCCATCCCTGTCCGCTGACCCCTCTGACCTTCGCTTCTCGCTCCAGGCTCTCACACACACACACACACACACACACACACACACATTAAGGCACAGTGCTTTCATTCAATTTGTGCCGACAATCTGTCTATAATTACGATATGACTGGGAAAGGCAGCGTCTCATAATGCAGCGGCCGCCTGTGACTGCCCTCCAGGAGAAATCTGGAAGTACAGCACTCTGCTCCGAGTGAGCGTGCTTCAGTGGAGGGACGCTAAAAGGAAACGATACATCCGCTACGGTGCAGGGGAATACTCATTATCAAAGTATGTTGGATTAATTATAGCTTGTCGTAATGTATGGGATGGGATTAAAACAGCGGGGGTTTTTTGATGGAGGAAACATGATGAGGAGTAGAACAAAGGGAAACAAGTGAGCAGCAGGTGGCAGTTTGGAGCAGGGATGCACTCCAAAAATTATACAGTATATGAATACGAATATATGGATTTAAGAATATTTTTCCTTAATTTGAGTAATTCTGACTTGCCAAGGCAAACCATCTGCCCACGGAATAAGATCTTTGTTCTTTTTTCAACTAAAGTGACATTTATATCCTATTTTTAAAGGGAGACACTGCAGGCAAAACTCAATTTTTTTAATTCTCAGTTTTCGGGCCAGTTTGCTGCTCTTGACCAGGGCTGGACTGGCAGAACAAATCCACCGGGGACTTTTTGCTCAATACCGGCCCTCAAATGTTAAGTGGTTGAGACATGATTAACAGTAACTAAGAAATATGCTCCTCTGCTTGTTGTAAGTTAGGCTATTATCTGGGAACTATGACTGAAGACAGCAGGTTAACAGAGGGGTATAAAAAGCACCAGACAAAACTAGTGGATACACTGTAACTGCATCCTCCATACACTCCTCATTTGAAAGTCAAATCTCAGGTGTGGGCCGGTGAGATGCAGAGTACGTAATTTTGGCACAACCAGCAGCTTTGTGTCTTTTTGGTGGTCTTGCTCAGCCCAGCGGGAAAACTCATGGTGGGCTGATGGCCAGTTCAGCCCTGCTCTTGACATATAAACTTTCACCTGTGAACAAATAAATGACCTAATCTTTACAATAAGGAGGGTAATGATTGCACTGATTCAACGTTTCTCTATAAAACTATAGGGGGAATCTCAACTCTAGTAGCACCTACAGACAGCAAACCAGTCTTGTACTTTTTTATTGTGAAGTATTACTCAGAGGGCTTTTTCAGGGCTAATAACTGAATGATTCCAAAACTACACATAGTATTCAAAATCCCCACTGAACAACTAATATATCAGCAAAAAAAATACATTTAAACCTGGCTCTATCAATTATTTAACAATTTTCATCATTTTTATGCCTGACTTTTATATGAAACCATAAAAAAATCACAAAACGCCCAATACGTTTTTTTCTCATATTTATGCCAGTAATATACAGAAAACGTGTCATATTGAAATCACTCAATTATTATTTTGTTCCCTATTCACCTGCTGTGTCTCGCCTATAGCACGTCATAATGTATGTGATGGAATTAAAACAGCGGGGGATATTTAGATGGAGAAAACACGATGATGAACAGAACAAAGGGAAGAGGAGTGAGCAGCAGGTGGCAGTTCGGAGCAGGTACAAGGAAATATTGATGTAAATTCAGGAGGCACCGGGCGAATGTGCAATCAAGTGTAATCAGTTGAAGAGTAAGGCTTTGAGAGGCCTGCTGAAGATTATGTGCATTATTTTATTGGCTGCTCTGAAAAACACCTCTTCTTTCACTTCAATAAATGCTGTATTTAGTACAAAAAAAGAAGAGAGACTTCAAGCTAACAATGTAACTGTTATTTTTGACAACATATCTTAAGTTTTAGTCTTAGTCTTTTAGTGAAAGAGGCACTATTTTTTTCCCCTAGTGGTGGAATGAAATGTGGAAATAACAGTAATTTTTTTTGGTAAATTTCATGAGTTAACAGGCTGCTTTTCTCGTAATTCTGTGATAGTGACGCTCAAAAGTGACCCTGCAAGTTGTACTTATAAACTCATCTAGAATTAATGAATATGAAGAAATTGGGTTCAAGAAATGTGTGAGGAAAGTTAGCAACCACAATCAATTTAATTTACTTGCCGCTTTCATTAATGCACGGGAAAAAAAAGTAAATATTGAGTGAGGATAAAGCTTCCTGTGCGGTGTGAAGTGTTGCTGCTCACCTCCTCGCTGTACTTGCTGACGTAGGAGTAGATCTCGTTGAGCGCGCTGAGCATGTTGAAGTCGCAGGAGTGCAGTCGCGCCTGTTCTGCCAAGTACGCGTTCATGTCCTGGTCGCTGATGGCGGGCAGCCGGTTAATGTCCGCGTAGTACCTGGGGAGGAAGGCAGGGGGCGTTACAGGATGCTCACTCGTTTACTCGGTTGGTTGGCACACAGCAGTAAGATACCTGAAGCATTTCACTTCAGAATGTAAATGTTCATTTGAGTATTTCTGAGCTGGGTGAGCATTTATTTACTGTAAGTTCCCAAATGTCCTTGATTTGAGGTATTTCTGATCTTTTTTATTGCATTTTATTTTAAGAAATCATTTTTGGCAGCGTAATTATAAAATTGCAAATCAATTGTCTTGAAAGCCAGAGAAGACTTGCAGCCTGTAGCTCAAGAACTCCCCAAAATCTCTCACAGCAGGAGTGTCAGACTCATTTTGGGTCGTGGGCCAGTGCCACACACATTATAAACAGGAAAATACTATTGAGAAAACATTTTTCAATAAATAAATAATAATATTGAGCACTGTGATAACTCATTACATTACATTAATTTGATTCACATTTTAAAATAATGGCCGACAAGCCTGTAGCCTAATATAGTTGAGGCCAAAAGTTTACTTATGCATTTTATAGAATATGAATGATGACACACAAACCTTTATTTCTCTCGTGGTTACTGGTTGTGTGAAGCCATTTATTGTCAAAAAACCTTTCAACTAGAGAAACTTGCCAAATGTCCCTGATCAAAAGTTTACATATTGTGCATCTTGAAACAAACATCAGTTTTGTCAGAGAGTCCTGTATTTCAGCTGAAGTGAGTTTTTCTTTGCTCCTGAACAATTTTCCTGGCAGATGTTGAAGGTCATGTGAACGATAGATCAGGGAGATTTGAGTAGTTTTTGTTTCATTATGATTTCAAAAGAGTAAACTCAGTTCTTTGGCAATAAATTGCTTCGCCCAACCACTAACCATGAGTGGAAAAAAAGATTTTCTATGAAAAATTGCCAAAAAATGAAAAGGGCTTACATACCCTTTTAATTTTTTTGGCCATAATACTAGCTTACACTTGTATTGCATTTATAACCCTGTGTCACAAGTTTCTCAAAGCGCTGGACAAGTTTTCTGGATAAGTGTGGAATTCCTTCCCCCTTCTAAATTTAGTCTGCCCCCTAGCGGCTGGAGTGAGCATATTGGTTATTTCTTCAAAAATTCATAACTCCTCAGAATGTATGCTCTATATGCCAGGGGCCGGATTAAATCTTGTTTGTTTGACACTCCTGATCTACACTTACATGAGCTGGATAAGCAAAACAATTCTTCATTATGTTCTTTTCAAACATAATGATTGAATTATGAACATCTTAAACACTATATACAGTATATCTTATGTATAACTAACTTTCCAGGTTGTACTCTGCTTAAGTACCTCAAAGCATGCTCTCTGACATATTAACTTTGTGAAAGTAGCTCATAGGGGGGGAAAGGTTGTACACGCCAACTCTCAATAAACTAAAATTGCTAAACAAGAACGACAAGTATGACTAAACTGTTTGCAACAAGAGAAGAAGCAGCACCACTTCTGGACAAATTCAGATCCAAGTCATTTTATCTTGCATAGACATTCCTTTTTCACTTTTAGCTCTGCACACTGAAGTATTAAAGAGAATTGGGAAGTACGGCCAAAAGGAACGAAGAACCGTGCGGCAAATCTCTCATTTTGTCCCGTTTGAAGAGGGATGAGTGCTGTACCTCTCCACCCAGCTCTTGTAGTGAGGGATGTCCTTGGCGTAGAGCAGCTTGTTGGAGGGCGAGTCTTTGCCTAAACGGTGCTCTGACGTGGAGCAGGAGTCCATGAACGTCTGGGCCACCACGGAGAGGCAGGCGTCCGTGATGCTGCTCTTGTGGATGTCGAACACAAACTGGGGGTTTTTGATCACGTTCACCCAGAACCTCAACGGGAGGCTGCAGGAAAGAGCAGAGAGAGGCGTTACAGCGAGGGACAGGGATGTTGTTTTTGTTCACTCATGACAACCGGAGACTAGGGGCGGGCGATATTAAGGAAAATTAATCATGATATTTTGAGAGACTTGACTTGAGAACGACAATAAAGTGACATTTTTGCTAATTTAATTCAGATTTCAGTGTAAAAAAGATGATGCTTCTGATATCACCAAGTAATTAAGAGTCCAGGGCCTACTGTATGTCATGTTGTTTGCCCAGGACCAATGTTACAGCCGGCCAATCAGGGCTCAGTTGTGCTAGATAGTCGGCTCGGGACAAAAATTAAGTTTAGGAACAGGGAAATCTTTAAGGTTAGGGTTAGGGTTCGGTTTAGGTACTGTATATTTTCAGACAAACCAACTCCTACAGCTATCCAAAATCACAGCAGACACAGTTCCCTGTTCCTCAACTTAATTTTTGTCACAACATGTCAAGTTTTTAAAGCAGACCGTCCCTCCCCTTATCTAACAAAACTGAGCCCTGATTGGCTGGTTGTAACATTGGTCCTGAACTCTTAATTACTTGGTGATATCAGATCGTCCCAAAAAGATAACTGTCTCGAATAAACCACAAACTTTTAGAAAAAAACACTATTATACCATATTTTGAGAGTATATTTAATTTATATTTTTAGATAGATGTTTTTGTAGGTTTTTGTTAATTTGAAGATATACTCGCTATGGTAAATTTGCATATCGTCGAAACAACAATTGCGGTAGTACAGTTTCTCAAAGTCATCCTGGGGCACAGAGGTTCTCTGTTGGAGGGCTGGGTATTATTATACAACAGATTCACAGCTTGTCATGATAGATTGTGGGCCAGTTGAGAACCACTGCACTACAGTGTTTAATGACATATTTCATTTATGTTTAGGACTCCTTTAGTTACTTAACAAAATAATATAAGCTGAAAACATAATAATAATATTTTAATGAATCCTTTACAAAGAAAGGCCTCACCAGTTGCTCTTCCACGTGTGCCTCACATCCTGGTCATGTATCCCGTGTCTGTCGGCCTGTTCGTCCAGGAAGTCAAACATGTATTTGATGGCGAGTGGGAGCGTGCTGCCTCTGTGCACCGTGCTGAACAACGTCTCAAACAGGTCGTCCACAAACTTCTGCAGCGTACCCTGGACCAAACGCAAGACGGTCAAGTGAATACAGTTGTATGCGCTAGTCCAGGCTTTGAAAAGACATTTGGGCAGCTTATGCATGTATTTCAAATGTCAAATGATGTTTATTTATGGAAAACTATAAGTAAAGTAATGCAGGTCTATACAAACCAACCAACACTGATTCTTTGAAATGTTCATTAGGCAAAAGACAAAACCTATGATTTGTTTCCGTACCTTCGTAGCCAGCAGTCTGGTCAGGTATATTTCAGAAACCATTTTGCTGCCTCGGTCGCCCTCCTTCTGGTCTCCGTGTTCGTGGTTCTTCACCAGATGCCACACTTTGACCCCACTCTCCAGATCCGGGGTGATCATGGGGGCTCTGGACCTCATGCTGTCCGGGCTGCCCGTGTACCGGAACGAGGAGTCTGCAACAACATTTGAACAGCATTACTCAATTACTTTATTTATATTTTAGTAGAAATTATTATTATTATGTTTTTTTTTATCAATAATCACTTTGCTGCAAAAGATTTGTGGAAAATGTATTTTTTTGAATAAACTTTTTGCCACATAAAGCTAAAATGACGCCATTTGAGGACGTCTTGATTAAACTTAAAGGTAGGAGGCGCTTAGTGCAAGTTTCACAATATGTGAACATGCTGTTTGTTATTTGAAAGCTTAAAACCTCGAGAATTAAATCTGGGATTTATATTCATTTCCAAACTGGTTTTGCTGTAGGATCTAAGAGTGGGGCTCAATCTGTTCTGATTAGATAATGGTCTGAGATTTCTCATATATTTGGGTTGGGGACAAGGAAAATTTAAATAACTACCAAAAACTTGCATAAGAATAAATAAATAAAGCGATTTATTTGTACACCGTAGATGCAAAATAGTTTATTTTTAATCAAAAATACAAAATTGTATATTGTAGTGTCTTGCTCTGTTTGGTTCTCTGTACATCTCTGAAATGATTAATCGATTACTAAAACTATTTCAATAATTAATTAGCTGTACATTTTAGATTATATTTCTACACTTCTGTATTGTGTTTTTTCTTTTGTTACTTCATATGACACAAAAAGCATAAAAATTAGTAAGAGTTACCTCCCCTTTTGGCGAGTGACAAGACAAATGTATTTGTAGAGCACAATTCATACACAAGGCAATTCAAAGTGCTTTCCTTGTCCCTCGAATGAATCAGTGAAAAAAAATCCTACCAATATAACATTATCAGCACGTGAGAAGGAGCAGGCAACTACATACACTAATACTCAATGTGTGCGGCTGAAAATACAACTTGTGATACGTTTTCTGCTGCGGGAAAACCTTTCTAACATGACTTAAGGAACAAATAAATGTTCATAAAAACACGTGACTTTCAAACTTAAACAGAAACATCCTGAATTACCAGAGAGACCGAGAGGCTTACAACACGTCCCGCGGTAAAGAGGTCTTCGAATTAGACACACTTCTGCAGATGCCACCACTGAGCCACACACAGAGATTTTTGTTCCGTTCATTGTAACTCATTTTCAAAATTAATCCTCGAAGGCACGGAGCAGGAAATTACAGTGCGGGGTTAATTTCATCACACAGCGATGAGAGCTACAGGATGTTGTGGCGTCTGGCTCCACACCAACGTGAAGAAGACTGTTTAAAATTCTGACCAAATTAGGTTCATGCCCTCCTTATATTCGGTAAAGAGTGGTTTTGTGGAAGTGGGTGTTTTTCTCGTGTCTTTGGAAGTTGATGCTGTTCAGTTATACAAAAAGACAAATGGCCTGAGAGCCCACAGACCAACATATTTGTCCTTGGCGAAAAGAGTTTCACTATGTACAGTACGTGAACGTGTATAGTCAGAGATCAAATACCTTAGTCCTCTAAAATGTGGAAAATAATGTCAATGCCTTTAAAATTTCCTGCCAAAACATCTTTACTGGGTGCCCTTTCAGATTACCGACCCACCGAAATAAAGCACCAGGCTCGATCTCACAACGTTCTGCTCTCCTCAATGAGCTACCTGGGCTGTAAGCTGGCACTGCTGCAGAACTTATAGTAATGTAATAGACTGACCCGTGCTTGAGCATGAGCAGAGAAGAAGAGAGCCACGGCTATCGCGATTTACAGGTTAGACAGTATTTATTGAATCATTTTGTGATCAGGGTAAACTCGCCAGGGTGCTCTGCGTGCCTCTGGTTACAATTGGGAAGCTTGGCCCTCTGTGTTTTGACGATTTCAATAAAAGCCTTTGGTTCAGTCTGGACTTTGGCAGGTATAGACAAACGGCCTTAGAGACCACAGACAAGGTACAGTGTTTCCTAATGACGTCATTTCAGTCCGAATATATCTTTGAGGACTTAATCCTGAAACACTAGCGTATTTCCATTTGATCCATCTGTTTTGATCATTAATCAAGCTTTGTAATGTAAATCGCTGGATAACTAGGGGTTCCAGTTTTCGAGTCAAATTAGACAGCTTTGCAATAATTATGGAGTATCAGAATCAGTCCAAGTTTTGTTTTAGATGTTTAGCTCTTTGTCCTGTGCTGCAGCAGTGACAGAAGTATTATTACCTGTTTGCAAACTTATTTTCTACTTTGAAGGCACATTTCCCTGACTTTTTGCACCCCCTCTGTGTGATCCTGTCTTAACCTCTTAAGACCTAGAGTCCCCGAAAATGGGGACTTTTTTTTCAGATACAGTTACTGACCTA
>OMNZ01026095.1:13988-34870 GCA_900303255.1 Lesueurigobius sanzi | reverse complement strand
TGCTGTCTATCTCTCTCTCTCTGCCTTTCTCTCTCCCTCGCTCACGCTCTCAACCTGTACGGAGTTGTTGGAGACAGAGAGCAGATGAGCAGAGCCGCTCCTAAATACCCATTATGGCCAAAACGAAGGCAGCTTTGCAAACTTTAGTTTTCCTTTATAAACAGTCACGTGGCTAATCCACATAAGCTGAGAGGCTACAGCTACAGTCCCAAAAAGAAGAGTCGCTGCGAGTTTTTTTTTTTTTTTACCTTTCCCTCTCACTTGGCACAAGGTGCATCGGCAGCAGAGACGCAGGTTAATGAGCTAAAAATCACAGTATAGCCTCCCACTTTAACAATGAAGACTACACCACTGTCTTCACTCAAAAAGCAGAATGAAACTAGGTCGGCCCGAGGTCGACCACATTCACACCACACCTGGGCCGGTGCAGAGTGCGGCTCAGATCGGTCCGAGACCAGCCGTTTCAGCCGCTCTGAGCGCGGCTCTTTAGAGCGGTCTAAAGTGGTGCGGCTGGATTCACACAGGCCTTATAGCACCGCTCTCGGCTCGAAAGTCCCTTTGGGTCGACCTAACTAGTGGCAATGTGAAAACGCCACTAGTCTATTCTCTGAGCGACAGGAAGCCAGTGCAGAGACCTGAGCACTGGACTAATATGGTCGTATTTCCTGGTTCTAGTCAGGACTCGAGCAGCAGCGTTCTGGATGTACTGCAGCTGTTTTACAGCTGGTTTAGAGAGGCTAGTCAGCAGGCCGTTACAGTAGTCTAACCTGCTGGAGACAATGGATGCATGGATTAGTCTCTCTAAGTCTGCTTTAGACACTATACTTTTGATTTTAGCAATGTTTTTCAGATGATAAAAAGCTGCTGATATTATTGATTTAACGTGGCTGTTTAAGTTCAGGTCTGAGTCCATGATTACCCCCCGATCATGCTTCTTAGACCCTAACATAATGCGCCACAAGATCTAAGAAACACACATCTTTTGAGACCTTAAATTACCTACCTATATACCTACTACTTACTCATTTCTTGCCCCCTTTGTGAACTGTTCATTGTAACACATTCACTGTTATAGTCTAGAAACTGTGAGCGATACACCTGGGAGAAGATGCACAACATTCAATATTTATTTCTTGCAGTTCCCAGAGAGAGGAGGATGGAGAGAGGAGGAGGAAGCAGAGGACTTCACACTTCACGTTTACAGATCTCCCACGATATACAGCCCTGGATGCAGTGGGATGGGTAGGAGTCTCTAGATACAGAATAATAATTTCAGACAATAGCCCCAACATTATGCAGTATACAGATAAAGTTGTACTATTTTCTTTATTTTTGTAGGCTGTAGGCACAATATTTTGAGCAAACTAAAATATACTAATAAACATGTTTTTCACAGAGTGCAGCAGCCGTTCTGTTCATGCAGCTGTGCAGGAGGATCCACTCTCAGTTCTCCTCTGGGCAAGAACCTCGTCCCACTACTGGTGCCCTGACTGAGCCCTCCAGCCTTCGTAAATGTGGCTATCGCATCCTGCTGGAGATTTGTATGCAATTTTCTTTGCATGACTCATTTTAAACGTGTAAAAGCAATATTTATTATGTGAATTATGTGATCATGCATCTCCTCGAGCATACTAAATGTTTTTCACCATGTCTTTTGGGTGTTATAGTGTCTCGCCGTGATGTCTTGCCCCGAGGAAGAAGTGTTTTGTGTTTACAGGGTGTTCCTGAAAATCAGACTCAAGATGTGTCCCTAAATCAGAGCGGCAGTTCCAGTGAATCCAGTCAGATCAGTGAGGACCAGATACCAACTGAAAGCCATATTCACGGCCACCAGGGGACACTCTTGGACTATGATTCTTCTTCATTTGGTTCGTCATCCCCTTTTTGAAGTCATCAAGAGACAGTTCCGAGAAAACCAATGTTAAATGTGTGACATTTTACTCCACAGAGGAGTCTTTGCTTTCTTCCTCATCTCTGGAATATATCTCTAAACCCCACAAGGCAGATACAGCAAATATCAATGAGAAAGTAAGAGCTTAAACCATCATATTCACTCAATATTAGATTTGTCTAATTTCAGGTATAGACCAAGAAGATACTATATGTTAAAGATTCTTATTTTGTGTTTTTCAGCCTGTATCAGAGAATGAAAAGCTAGAGGAAGTGGCTCAGAACCTCAGACATGTGGGAGACACCAGTGTTCCTGTTATTCTCAACATCATCGGTAAAACAATACATTAAAGTCACTTATAAGATACACATCACATATTGTCTTGTCTAGTTTTCCTCTGAACCTTTCCCGCTATATTTGTACCAGGCTTAAAAAATGCTAACAGTGAGAATTATGAGGAGGCGTTTACCTGTTTTCTGGCTGCAGCTGAACTTGGTTACACCAAAGCCCAGTTTAACACCGGCGTGTGTTACGAGAAAGGCCGAGGAGTCAGTTGTGACATTGAGAAAGTGAGGTTTAAACGGATCAGAAACCTTTTAGCTTTATCAAAATAGCTGAAACTCTCTTGTGTGATTCAAAGGCAATGCATTACTATGGACAAGCAGCAGCTAATGGTCATGCCCAAGCTCAGTACCGCTACGCAAAGCTGCTTTTGACCAGCAGGGGGCAGCTGAGTGAAGATGAACTCAAGACTGCAACAAACCTTTTGGAGGAGGCTTCTGCAGCTGGACTTACCAAGGTAAAAGCAGGAGGAGTTTAGTGTTTCCGCTATCAATAAGAGGGATTATACAGTAACTATTCATGAGCAGTATTTACATAGTAGCCTACTACATTGTGTGAATAAGTGTTGAGAAATTGAAAGTTATGGAGCTAATTGACTTCTCAGTAGTTGGTGTGAGTAGATCATATACCTGAGTGTGACTTTTCTTTCTGCCAATCACATTGTCTCTCACAAATTAACAAAGACAAGACAATAAATCCTAAAAAGAATTGTCCAAAGATCTACGTATGTATTAATTTATTCCATTTTACAAAGTGAAAAAGTCCCCACAAAATTTCTGTAGGGGGCTAATTCAAGTCTATTCTATTCCAATGAGTATTAATAGGATGATTCTTTAGCACCAAATGTATGTATATAGCCATTTATTGTCAATATGTGCCTTTCTGTAGAGTTTGTAATCTGATTAACTTGCTTCCTTCAATTAGGCTCAGGTCTGTCTCGCCTCCGTTTATTCCCGGAAGCCTGACAAAGACGGACACAAGTCGGCGCAGTACCTGAAGATGGCAGCAGAGAGTGGAGTGAGTGTCTGCAGATCTTTCTAGAGTTTTGTCAATGACTGGAAACACCCAATATCGTTCATCACACCAGGCCTTTAATAACTGCTTATTTGCCAAGCTCGAATAAGAATACACATTTTGATGCTTTGCTCATTTTCAGCTGTCATGTCACAAAGCTACGTCGTTGAATATTTCATTTTATCCATCTGTGCAGGACAACACGGCTCTGCTCTTTCTGGGTCAGTGCTATGAAAAAGGCCTTGGGGTCCCACAGAGTCTTAGTACAGCCTTGGAATACTACAGACAAGCTGAGAAGGCGGGTAACAAGCGGGCGAAGAGCTTCCTGGAGTCGGCCAGTAACAAAGGCATTAACAGTAAGCCCACATGCGCTGATGGAATGAGTGGCATTCGCTTCAGCCCTTTGTTAGCTTTAGCGCCGCATGTGATATGACATATATAATGAGCCAGATTTACAGTGATAATGTATGTAAAGCGCTGTATTAGAAGAAAATGTCCAGAGATGGATAGACATTAGTTGGATCATGTCAGTCACCTTTGGTCGAGTATTATTCGTAAGGCAATGGGAATTTATTTGTAGAATACAATTTGCATGCAAAGAGTTAAATAAAGGGCTTTGCAGAAAAAAAGTGTTAAAAGTACTGTATTTTCCAGACTATGAGTTGGACTTTTTCTCATAGTTTGGCTGGTCCCTTATATACTAAAATATACATATAATTTCACGTTTGTTATTTTCACACTGATTCTGTTCTTTATGCCATAATTATCTGAATAACTGTTAATATGTTACGTTAGCATACCGTACACCTATTCAGCCTGTTGTTCTCTATTCTTTTGTTGTTATTATTATAACTTGCCTTTCAAGATGAAATGTCTGTTAGAAATAGAAAGAAATAGAAATTGGATGCTTTATTGTGTACTGAGGTACAAATTCAGCTTTGGCTTCCCGACACATAAAAACACAAAGACCAGAACAGGACAAACATGCGTAGTAGATCTAACAGCTAAAAATACTAAATTAATAGAAAGAATCGTAGGCAAAAATTCTTCATCTGTACTCTGTAGTTGAAGTGTAGGACGTTTCGATCTTAGTCCAACGATCGTCCTCAACAAACGGATTGCTACCAACTTCGGGAGAGATGCCCTTGACCTGGCATGCAAGCTGGAAGATGACGATCCTACACTTCAACTACAGAGTAGAATTTTTGCCTACGATGGACAACTCCTGTACGACTGAGAACCTACACAAACGGATAATAGAAAGAATGTTCTTGTCTCATTCTGGTCTTGGTCTTGGATTTTGTAAAATAAATTAGCCCCCCAAAAATGTGGCTTATACTCCAGTGTGACTTATAGTCCGGAAAATACGGTACATGAAATTGAATTTAAAATGCGAAAGAAAACTAGCCAATCATAAATAATAATAAATATAAAATTAAATGTGAGGAGTGCACATGAAACACCTTCACTTGTAATGTGTACAACAGTCTTCCCTACATTTTCTCCTAACCATATTAACTTCTTACAGTCTTTTCTTTACATACTGTATGGACTTAAAAAATAATGTCAATATAAGCATTCCATACTTTGCTAATGTACGTTTTTCCTTTTCCAGCTCAAGATGTCTTACTGCGCTCTATTCGCTCCACTCCCTGTTTCCAGCGACCACTGTCATCTTTGGGCAATAGATACACCCTCCCCTCCAGTGGATCCTCTGTCCCGCCTGCCCTCATACCCCACTCCTGGAGCACGGGAAGCCTGTGCGCACCTTCTGCTTTGCCCTCACTGCCTCTTCATCTTCATCCCCCGAGTAACAAGGGAGACGCCTGCAAATGGACCCTGGGAATTGGCTAGTCAGCAGTTTGAACAGGTCAAGCTAAAGAATGTATTTGGTAGAGTGAGTGCTTATGTTTGAGAGGAAACTGTGTGTGATGGACAATATGGATGTTTGTCTACTGTCTTTTATACTGGATATTTCTGTGAACAAAAACATTAT
The DNA here is from genome assembly GCA_900303255.1 of Lesueurigobius sanzi. Taxonomy (NCBI): domain Eukaryota; kingdom Metazoa; phylum Chordata; class Actinopteri; order Gobiiformes; family Gobiidae; genus Lesueurigobius; species Lesueurigobius sanzi. The sequence goes on along the minus strand of OMNZ01026095.1, from coordinate 29,627 downwards.
GTAATATAAAATGCTAATGTTTTAATTCTGGAGTTTTAAGAACTCTGATGCTTTGTTATTTTCTACAAATGCCTTAACGTACACACTACCACACAGCTAATTTGGTGAAGCTACAATCATCCATGTGATTTAAAGGTCTTTACTATGAAGTTGGTCAGTTTTCAATTCTGTACTTGCCAAAGTTAACTGTGGTGTTATACGCACAAATTAAACTTTTAAAATTGCACTTTTTTGTGTTTGGTGTTGTATGTGTAGGAGTGATTTGAAGTAGTACTTGCTTCTGATTTTAGAGGTCATTTTATCAATAATGGCACTCAATAGCAAGTGCAAGCTGAAAAATAGCATATAGCTCTTTGTGGCCATGTTGCACCTAATTTACCATTTGAAATGGCCTATATTACAGTATTAGGGCCGAAAATCTGATATATAAGTTAGAGATAGCTATGTGAGTATAAACTGCAGTTCTGACTCTGTTGCTAATCTACGTGTGCACATGCTATTTGTTTTTTGTACACAAGTCTACATTGTCATAAATTGTGGCAAGGAAATATTTAAGGATTGCCTGAAACATTTTAAAGACTAGCCACACTAGGATGCGCTGTGCAGGATGCACTTTTAGTGGCTCACTTGTACTTGTTACAATCCCAAGCGTCACTTATGTGATCATGCATCTCCTCGAGTTAATAACCTCCACAAATCGTCTCTGAGCTTTACCAGGGCCCTGCTCTAGCACTATTTACTACTTGATTGGGGGCAGGTGGAAGTAGGAGAGTCCCTTTATGTTCATTTCCAAACACGTTTTAGCCACATAATCTAGTGTTCATTCTGCTTTCTGATTGGACAATGATATTGAAAGCTTAAAATAGTTATAGCATACTACAAAAATCAAAAGTAAGCCTACCATTGTTATCTTAACTTTTATAACATTTCTAACATCACAATTCACGCAGAGATGAACAACTTGCAGGGTCACAGAAATACAATTGAAATTAAATTGATCAAATAAAATGCTTTATAATTAGATGCACAGTATTATTACCACAGAATACTGAAAGAGGACAAGAAAAATTTCGTTCCACAAAAACAAAAACATAGGGCCTTTAATATCAAATACTGTGTGGTCTGAAGAAACTAACAGACTGAATCCCAAAATATAAACTTTCACAGTGTCCTCCATGACGTAACTTTGCGATGATGTGTGATTTCATTACCTTCAGTCGCAGAATAAACCGGTGGATTTATTGTGGTTGCGTCTCATCCGCGTGAGGTGCGTCCTGCGTCCGCGGCTCTGATTGGACAGAGCGGGGCGAGCTCCACAGCGCCACGCCGCTACACGGGATCCTCTTGCGCAGAGAGATAGCGCACCCACCGAGCACTGAGCACGCAGGAGCCAGGCGAGGCAGGGAGGGCAGATGTGATGCTAATACGGGCGACCGGCTGGAGCTATACGGGCGGACTGGCACCTTATAAAGCGACTGTCACCTCGCCCCCTCTCACTCGCTGGATCGGAGCAACACGGAGAGGAAGTCTCGAGGTGAAGCGGTGAGTTGATGTAAATAGATGCTCTCTCGATGGGATGTGCCCCCTCCCAGTGCCGCTGCTTCAGGGAAAGGTATGGATGCTGAAGATTTTATGCGCTTATTCGCGTGTCGACATATTATAGCCGCTGAAATCCCCACCTCCACCTGCACAACGCCGTGTTTAAGACATATGATTCACAGTATTGTGTGTTTGTGTAACGGAGAGAGTTTACGAGGAAAGGAAGCTGAGAGAACCGAGGGGCTCCGATAGATACTCCACCCATGACATCACTGACTTTTTCAAGTTCATTTTGTCCCCAGCTCGTGCCTCCAACTGTTGCATCTCAATTCTGGGCTGTATGTATGTATAGCTATAGAGAGAAAGCTGCCATTAGAGAGTGACGCCTGCAGTAGGAATATGGCTACTTTATATTGGTGGGGGATTCTCTGTCATGTCTATCCAATGATGTCATTCAGCCACTTAACGCTATTAGCCTGATTATCTGTAATTCAATTAATGAACTTGAACTTGATAGATATAATATGGTCTAGTGTCTACTCTAAGGAAAATGCACCATGCTAAGATTCCAATAATAGAGGATTGTTTTATACTTTATAACCTACAACAAAATAACAGTGTATGCATGTTATATCAATATAAGCATGCATTAACATGACTGAAAAGGATGTGTTTATATGTTAAGAGGACAAGATAATAATTTCCCTTCTCATGTATCTGCGAGGAACTGAACGATTGTGTTTTGGGATTGCAGTGGGTGCACTGATGGATAGTGTTCCTGTATGTTGACTGGCCGTGCCCAGTGTCCAGCAAACTGCTGTGTCATTCTCTGCTTTCTGCCTCTAATAATGTGCCTCATGCTCTGCACTTCATGTTTCAGTTTACCTGTGCAGTAATGTGTACACATGAAATGTGTGTACTTAAAATGTAATTTAAAACATCATATTCACAGCAACAGTTGCTACATATTTGGTCTCCTGCATTTGCCAGAGTTCTAGCTCTAGGAGTGCTTCAGATTAATGTAACAAAAGCACAAAAGAAGTAGTTTTTACATCAAAGAAACCCTCTCCATTTGTGAAGGCTGTGACACACAGAAATATGCACAGTTTTAGGGTATGTGCAAGAACAATCACACTTTCCAAGTCAGTCCAAACCTGACCACAGACTCGTTCAGACCAAAGTCTAATACTACACATAAATAACATCAAGTTACTAATCCCCCCAATAATTATAATTTACTCAATTCAAAAGAATGTGTCAAGATTTACAGCTTAAAATTACATTACCAAATAACAATATGTTTAACAATAACAAATAGCAGTGACTGAGGGGGAAATACTTCAGTGGTAAAATTTAACAAATGCAAATACAAATTTCCTTTTCCAACTCTTCTTCTGAGTGTACTACTTGTTTTACAGACAAGCTTTGGGGGCCACTGAGGCCCATCCCACTTTGGGAACCACATTTCTCAAGTCAGTCCAGTTCTGGCCAGTGGCCACATTTGTACCAGTCAGACCAGTCACAAACAATGGTGATGTTGGAATAAATCTGAAGATTGTTAGAATATTCAAACCTTTTTTCAACCAAATATCTAAAGCATGTGAAAGAGTCCTGTGACATTAGACTTTATGTATTTAGTGACTGATAATAGACAACTCATCACCAGTCTAAATCTGACCCGCATTGCATTCAAATTCCCTTTATAAAGGGTATGCATTTCATGTCTACATTTGGCCCAATGAGTGTCAGCATTGATTTATGAAAGTTTTCAGAATTTGTTTTGACACTCTCCAAAACATTGAGGGTTCTGTCTTCTGAAACCCACCAGTACAGAGGAAGGCAGGCTCTGACAGCACCACTTTGTTTAATGTCGTCGCGGGCGGTAATTGTCCGTGTAAAAGATGCTGTTTGCTTCTTCACCCGCGGAGAGTGGGTGCACCATTTAGCTGTTCTGTATTGTCAGCTTTAGATGGTGTTGACTAGAGTTAACGCTCACACCGGTGTACAATACTGTGAAACAGTAGTTAAGGTGCACGAGTGCTATGAACAAAAAACTATTCATTAAGACAATCATAATAGCTTCTGCCAAGGCACTATATATTCCTATCTTGCAATGGAGCAGAGTGACATGGAGACAAACATGAAGATCTTATGATGAGGACTGCTTGCACTTCCACTAAACTGCAAAACTCCCAACAGTATCTTGTGATTAGTTGTTTATTTTTTTCAAAATTGTGCTCCGTAGCTGACAGTGACGTAGAGCCATACATTAGACGTCTGTTTGTAGCCATCATTCATTATTCAAGACATTTATGCATTTTATCTTTTTGTGGAATTGTATACATGTGGCTTTAATTATGCACAATACTATAGTTGCAATGCACTTAATTGAATCCATTTCTGATATGTGATTATCCCAAGTCGAGGCCTAAACATCACCGTATGTGGGTGAAACAACAGCACAGTGATATGCAGAGCTCCTGGGGTTCGGCGCAGGTGGGATGTACCTGTTGACTCCAGCAGCTTGTGCCTCGTCAGCACTGTAACAGCTTGTTGTTCTTGTCTGGCTCAGTGACAGCGGACAACAACACGGCTAACCTCCCAGGACGGGCGAGCGGCTGGAGGACAGGGGAGAGATAGGGGTCCGGCTTGGACAAAGCGCTTCGACCTACAGCGGTGCCTTTTCCCAAGATCCTATCACGTTTCAAATCTGCTGTGCGTGTGTTTTCCATGCTTGTGAGAAAGCTCCCCGTGATGACTGCAGCACTGTGTGTGCGTGGCTGTTGTTGACACACAATACTAGCATGTCTGGATGCAGCCTAGTTTTATTACACAACTGTTAATTAAAACAGTAAATTTAAAGGGCACGAACGTAACAAGACACCGTCATTTTCCACAGATCTAGCCCAACAATATTATGATTTTTCCATTTAGTTTTAACAAAATTGATGAATAAATAATGACGGATGTGTGAGTCATGCCTAGCTAGGCCCTGTAGCTTTCGATGGCTAGTCCTGGATCAAAACAATTGAGTTCTGAGTCATTCCTATGATGAAAATGCATACATAATTCATGGCTAGCATGGGCTTTTAATGGTTGTCATGAACAGTGTAATATTATTGCCATTTGGAGCCAGAATTTCAATCCTGTCCTGCAAAATCTCAAATTGACAAAACGAACAGTGTGCTGGAGGACTGTGTTGCACCGGCAGTTATAGAAATCAGACAACAGCGGGAGAAACAAAGCTTTTAAAAACACACTAACCCAGTGACCATCAGCCAGCACCGATATGTGTGGGCGGTGGAAATGCTTGCAACCACAAGAAGAGTCTAAGAGTGGTCGGTCTGACTCAGGGAAAACACAGACATAAGGAAGTGCACTTTCTACAATTATATGAAATAGTTTATAACGAGATCTCAGCTTTTATATTGTGTTACTGATAGGAACTGCAGAATATTAGAAAACTGTGTCATACGCAATAGTCATATTTAATTTTACATGTTTTCTGGTTGCAATTTGAGAGTGAGCCTGGTCCTGACAAATAATAACTTGGACTAAAATTCACAATTAAAAGCATACGATTTACAGATTACATGATGTTTCGCTGGTATTAACTCAGTAGAGCTTTCACCCAGACATCCTAAGGTTATTGGTTCGATTCTAGCTTCTAGTTCAGTATCAGCAGGCAGTTGTCTTCTTACTCAAAAGTAACTAAACCATTTAAAGCAAAAACAAAATATACCAATTGTCATATGTGTAATAACTATATTTTTTTCTCTGTCAGAACTCTGGCCAGTTCATTACCATGACGTCGGTACAGACTCCGCCTCTCTCCCGCTCTGGCTCCTCCCCTTCAAACGTGGGTCAGCTCAATCGCACGGGCCCTTCTGTGACCCCGCCCACCTCCCTCAGCCTACGCTCCTCCTACAACCAGCTGCTTGGGCGTGACGTCATCAAGGAGTCGCCCGGCATGGAGACAGGAAGTTCGGCGACGCTTCCGAAAAGCCGCCAAAGATATGCCATGACCAGTGTTCGGAGCGCCATGGGAATCAGCGACAACCTGTCAGCATCCAAAAACCAGAGGACGAGAGGTCTGCCCACAAAGTCCTCCTCCAGCTCTGCCCTCTACACCTCGTCCACATCAAGTGTCTTCAATACGACCAACCCAAAACTGGTGAAGAACGGCGCGAACATGCAAAGACGGGCGGAAAGCCAACAGATGGAGCTTAGCAGAGCCACCACAGAAAGCAAAATCCACAATGACCTCCTCAACAACGCCAGCTCAGATTGGTTAGACAACTCACAACCTTTTCGTAGGAGGACCAAAAGCTTCCTGGGGTATCACGCGAAGACCTGGGATGTAGACAGCAACTGCGGCAACAAGGAGGAGAAGGCAGAGGAGAACACTAAACAGCTATCGCCAGAAAAGGAGCAGGCTAGTCCCAACAAGGAATGTGAGATTCAGAAAGAAGAGACAGATAATTTTAAAGACAATTGCCAGGAGGAAAAGGACATTGTCGAACCGATAGTTGAAGAAGAAAATGAGTCCCCGCCCACACCAAGACAGCCAGTTTTACCAGTGGTCGTGGAAGCACCCCTGTCCTGCACCTCATCCAGCAGTAACAGCCCAGAGTGGGTCCCAGACAATCAAAACCATCTCCAAAACCAGATTCCGGTGCACCTTAAAGACGACCTCCCACCCCAGGCTCCCCGCAGTCCGGCCAAGCCCCCGCGTACCTCCTCGCCGCGGGTCATCAAAGTCGAGCTGCACCCCAACAACGAGAACCAGTTCCAGCAGCAGTGCCCCCCACCGCCGTCGTCCCCGAAACTGCACAGGTCCGGGGAGAGGAGCACCCCGACGAAGAACAGAGCGCCCCCCGTACCGTCAGAGCCCGAGTCGGAGACGGGACTGCCCAGAGTGAGCCTCAGGATGGATCTGACTCCCGACAGTCCCTCCGAAGATGAGGATTCGAGCTGGACCACGCTGTCCCAGGAGACGCCCTCGCCACAGACTCCACACGAAATGGGTGAGTAGAATGTGCACTTTGATGCCCTTATCTTAGCTTTTGTCATTTAGTTATTCAGTCTTCATCTGTACTCTATAGCTGAAGTGTAGGACGAGAACCTACACACTGTACTGTGTCTTTTAAAATGAGCATATCTGTGTCATCTTGAATCGTGCTTTAGAGACGCTCCCTCTGGTCCCTCCTACAGACAAGCTGATGTGAAAATGTTATATCTCTTTTTAAAATGACGAACAGCACACTCACCAAAGCGTTACTGCAGCCACCTTTAGGGCTCCAGCAATAGGCGGGACGGTGCACAGAATGATGAGGCTGGGCGGAAGGGCAGGAGACTGCAGAGCATGAAGAGCAGAGAGTGAAAAGAGCTGGATTTAGGAGGCTATGAATATCAAGGACAAATGAAATCATGGCAGTAAGAGTAGGATGTAAAAAGGTAGAAGAGGAGCAGACAGGGGGCATGGGGTTTCTCAGTCAGGGGCACAGCAAGAGCCGCAGGAGAATATAAACGCTTTGTTAGCTGTACTTGGAGGTTCTAGTTATTTGATCATTTCTTGTGTATAATGAAACAGCTTGTTTTATAGCGGTTCTTCTTACATTTTTATTGGTAGCGATTTTTATTGTTATGTTTTATGTCTGTTTTTGCGTTTTTCGTTCTTTTGAGGGGGGCAGGCTTTGTTTTTGTTTGTTGTTTTCAGTTAGCCCGGATAAAAGTGACGTAAGGAGGAACTCATCAAACCTACAACACAGAGGAAGGCTTTCTGTCTGAGTGCTATGACATAACTCCTTGACCGTCCCCCGGCCTACTCAGTATTATTTTTACATTTAGTAAAAGTATAACTTAAAAGCAGACAGATTATATTATTAGTATTCTTCTTTTTTTTTTTATGGAAAATTGGTATTTACAAAACGATTAAGAAAAATACATGACTTACAAATGCTTTATACAGACATTTTTTAATAAGTAATTTCTCTAAAGAGGAAGAGGTTCTCCTGGAGTGTTGTTGCCTAGAGCAGTGGTCCGTACCCCTAAAAAATGGATTGTGGATAATACATTTTAATAAATAGATTCGATAGTCTGCCTTGTGATGATCACTGTTTGAATCTGTAAAGAAATAATCCATTTTGACAAACAAGGCCTAACTGTGAATTATTTTTATTTTTATTTGAAATACATTTTTTTGATCATGGCCTGTCATGAACTGTTGAAAGTTGGTTCTGAATCCACACCCGTTGAAATCCACTGACCTAATACACAGAGCAAAACAGATTGAGAACCAGCCGTGATGAACATGCGTCAGTCTCCTGTGTCCCCTTTTCACTCTTATCTGTCAAATGTATGTTTCCATGTTGTTCTCTTGTGTTGTTGCAGATGTATGGAGTGGCGGGGACCTGCCTCCGGGCTGGAGGGAGATCTCAGACTCATCAGAGGTCTATTTCTGGCATGTACCCACTGGCACCACTCAATACCACAGACCTGTTGCCGCTAGCAACCAAAACTCCTCACCGAACAATGGTCCAGAGAGCGAGACGCAACAAGAGCCACAGGACGCGCTCAAACCGCCCAACGAGGTGTGGGGCTAATTATTTCAGGTGTTCTATGAGTCACGGCTGGATTTCTCGGCAAAAAATCTCTTAACCCTTTAAAAAAACAAAATCTATATATAATGCAGTATTACATTGCAGATAATTGAAGATAAATATGAGATTAAATAAACAAAATAAACAAAGGAAACTTCAAAAGTAATAAACCGGGCCCTAAACAAGACTAAAATAAAAATAGGAAAAAGAATTAAAACTGAGATTGAAAATAATAAAAGAAAAGTCAGTGAGATGAGACCTCAGAGATGTTTCATGTTGCATGATTGCACCGAAGAAAATTCCTAATCTGTGAATCCTCTCGCTGACAATGCCAAGAAAGTCTATTCTGATTCTAATTTTGTGTGATAATAATAATTTTGCAACCAAGCCTTAACTGTAATTTTATATATTGCAGATGTTTTGACCTTGTTTATCGTTTTTATCTCTACAGTATAATAGACTTATCAAAGGCAACGATCTCCTTCTCTGTCAACACAAATGAACTGAAAAATGGCGTTATTCAAACATGGATGTGACTGTTGACAGATGAATCACTTTAGAGCAATATGATTAATACATGACAAGTTTTTACTTTTAACTTAAAGGCCCTGTACTCACGATTATAGCAATATCAGGTTTTTTGTTTTTCTTCCCCCTTCACTATATGAAATATGCAGTTGTTTGTGAAAAGATATGGTCCAGGTAATTATAAAGCACTTTTAGGCTACTTTTCGTTAGCATTACTGAACAATAGAATTGGGATGTTAGAAGGTTAGGAATGTTGGGAATGAGTTTGGACTCATCTAACAGTTTAAAATCAAGTATACAGCCTTTGACTCACATTGTTTTGTTTTTTTTTAGCAATTATTGTTCAGTGTTTGATAATTCCCCCTAAAATGGTGGATTTCAATGGTAACGTTAAATTTACATTTCATACAGAGCATCTCTATTACCACCATCAGTCATCACAACTGGCCAACCCATTAACAATTACTGCCATTTCATTTCACAGGAGTGACTCATCTTTTTCAACTGTGTGGATTTTGTGCTCTACATTCTCAACTACTGTGACCGAAAAGTGGGTCGCCAAACCATTTTCAGTGGGTTGCAAGCCTTTTTATTTCAATATTTCTTGACTGAAGAAGTATAAAAAACCCTCAACAATGTGCGTAAAATACCATATTTTACATTATTACATTTTTATTTGGGTCATGGCTTGTCATACTACGGTGATGGTACGGAGCCCAGCAAGGGACATGAAGGGGGGAAAAATGAGGAAAAAAAAGAGTAAAAAAAAACTAAATGTATTTAGCAGTGCTGCTGATGTACTTGTTTCTTTACTATCGGCACTTCAACATGGAAGAGCACAATGGAAAAGATGGGAACGATTATAGAATTGTATTTAGAGATTGGCTTAAGATATTAAGACATAAAATCCCTTCTTCACTACAGACATGGATAATATTGTATAATAATAATATAATAATGTATAATAATAATATAATATCTCCATTAGGGACATTTCTTGAACGTAAAAATGTCGCCAAGTCCCTCCATGACTGTTCTTTGTGTGCCATCTAGACATTTCACAGAATTTCGCAATAGCGCCGCCCACTAAGTTACTGTTTTGCTAGCCCATAAAGCGTCTTGACACCATGGATGTAGTTCCATGCTTCACACCGATGTGTTTTGTGTGTCAGAATATATTCCTTAACTTCAGTGCATATTGTTTTACTTTAACCATAATCTGGACAATAGCCTCAGTTAATTCTCCAAAAAGAGTCTCTAATAGCACACACTTAACCCATTAAGGAATGCTTTGAGGGGGCGGGGCTATTGCGAAAGGTAAAAATACAAAAAACAAAACTTGAGATCCCGACTTTATTAAAGTCGAGATTCTGAGTCAGGATTTTGTTTTTTTTGTTTTTTTCCTCCTCCTTTTTTTTTTCCTTCTTGTCCCTTGCTGGGGTCTGTACAATGGTGATGTCCCCATGCCATACCAGTTGAGAACCACTGCTCTACACTAACCACTTCAGCGTCTGTTTTTGTCTCGCTTTCTCCTAATAACAACATATCACGGTGAAGTCCGTAAATTGAACGTTGTTGTTGATAACCTTTAATTTGTGTCTTCCGCAGCGCCCGAGCAGCCTGGTCTCTGACAGCTCGGTGGAGCCTGTGCCCTCTCCCTCTGGCTCCTCCGCTGGCTCCACCTCCTCCACCCCCATGAATGACATAATCTGCTCCGGGCCAGACCTCAACCTCACCACCTGCACAGTCGATGTATGAGCCTTTTTGTAACAGCTCCACATCTGTTCATACATGCTCTGTTTGTGACCTTACTTTGTAAATACAAATGTGTTCTAAAGTATTTTAAACAGCATTAGTGATGGGATTTATGGCTCGTTACTGGGAGCCGAGTCTTTGGGATGCGTTCATGTAAAAGAGCTGTTCAAAAGACTGGCTCCTTTTTATATAGATTTGCAAACCCTATTATTGATCATTCTTTTGATAATTATTGATAGGAAGAAGTATAATTAATGCTTAAATCAACTACACAAAGAAATGCTGTATATTAATATTAAATTCGTATATAAAATGCTATATATTAACATTAAATGTACAAAAACTGCCAAAAAATATTTCCTAAGTAAAAAGTTGAAATGTATATTATTATAGGGTCACAAATGTTGGGTGAAATGTTGAAGGTGGGTCCCGAAGCTTCATCAGTTGAGAACCACTGTTTTAAATGACGCCAACCAAATAACTCATAGTATATTATACTGACGGGTACATTTCTTATTAAAATTATCCAAAAAAATATGATGAGGCTGATAGTTGCACTTTGAAAAATGTGTATGTGACAGTCAAAAGAAGGCTACAACTGTCGACCAAATGATTTTCATTGCAAAGATCCTACCCTTGTGTTGCCTTGTGTCCTGTTGTGCTGATTCTTGAGTCTATTTAGGGTTAATCTATGTAAAGATCCGGCTCTTTTCACAATTGAGAACTGGTTCGAACCGTTGACCTAAAAGTAAGAGCCGTTGAAAACTAATGCTGATGAGATGACCAGATTTTCCACATTAAAAACTGGGACACAATGGGAATTTGTAGGGGAAGCCAAATCTTGACTTTTTTCACATGTTGAATGCAGTGTTAATTTCGTCGACTAAAATATTTCATCATAATTTTAGTTTTTTTGGGACTAAAATTAGACTAAAACTAAATTAAAGGGACTCAACGGAGGTTGTTCATTTTCATACTCGTGTCTGCCACCTCTGGCCGTCCGCGTAACTGCAGTCTCCATGTTAAGCTGGTGAATGACTGCTGACTCGGCCCGAACACGCAACTTTAGAGTGACGGTGCAGGCTTATAGCGGCAATTGAGTGTGGTGTGGGCTCACAGTACAGCGCAGGACATTGCTGGAGCATGTAGGGGGTGGAAAATATATATATTTTTTTAATTTTAACTTCCGTAGAGTCCCTTTAAAGTTAGTTCATGAGACTAAAACTATGACTAAAATCTCCAGATATTTTTCGTCGACTAAAAAAAGACTAAATAAAAACGAAAAGAAGGGACTAAAATGATCCAAACTTCAGTGGCTTCAGTTTGAAAGAGCCTTGTATCATATTAATTTCACTGCCAAAGGAACAGCTCTGTGTTTGGGATGTGGGAGACGCTTCATGAAGCAGAGAATATTTAATATGCTTGAAAACAATAATATAAATATAAAGTTTACTCAATCTATTTCAAATTTAGTCGACTAAATTTACATGGAAATTGGAATGGAATGTTGACTAAACTAAAAATAAAAATGTGCAGCCAAAATTAACACTGGTTGAATGGTTAAACTGTTTGTTTGTAAAGGTCTAATGTTAACTAAACGGACCAATCAGCATTAAGGTTACAGAGACAAGCTTTTCAATTGGTTCAGTTGCTATGAAAACTACTTTCATTTCATTTCGTACTGTATACATTTGACACACACATGGGCAAAAATCATTAGGTTTCAAGTTAAAAAAACGCTGCTTCGGGCACTGGTGAAAAATCGGGGCACCTTGGTTTTACGGAAATCCACCGGGACATGGGACTGAGGGCTCATAACTGGGACGGTCCCGCGTAAACTGGGATTGTACTGTGTAAACTGGGACTTTGATTTTACTGGGTGTTCCTTCACTGAAATACTGTACAATTCCTTGATTACAAAAGACATGAAGCATCTTAAATTTGCGCTGTATTGTAATGATACGGAGGGCGCTGCACTTTATGAAACTAAAATGCTAAATCTATTCGGGCCATCCTCCAGCAGTGCACATCCAAAAGATCACTATCTGCTTTATTAACTAATCAACTTTATGTGTCTATACAATCAGCAATTGAATCCCTCACTTGCAGTAGCCTATATTGGATTTTTATTACTTTCCTGGCCTATTTAATAATGATGTCTCCCTCTTACTTTGTGGGCATTTTTCTCTCGCAGGAGCTGAAAGACTATCCCGTGTATCCAGATCCAGACCCAAGCCTCAAGGCATTTGAAGGGGCCACACTACGCTACGCTTCACTCAAACTCAAGTAATAACACAGAAATGACATGTTTATTCCAATTATCTGAACGTATGTCATCTTGTGAGCATGTATTCTTTACTTTGAATGGTAACAAAATGTCATAATGTGCCCATGCAGCCCTCCAGCTCAACTAGAGACTGTGGATCTTGACAGTACCTATCCAGACCCAGAGGCAATGGTAAGATCAGCATCATCATGAGTCACTACATGATTTAGTTAGCACATGTCTTGTATACTAGATTAAATACTCATGCTACAGCTTTCCATTATGCAGTCTATTCAACATTGTGCATTGCTACCACTCTGCCCCATGAACCGAATAACTTTGAACAAATCATAATTTCCCCAAGGGCTGGTGGGAAAGCGTGCACTGCCTTTATTTGGGATGATGTAATGAACCTTTGATCTTTGCGTGAAACAGTGACTCTCTGTGGGTGACTTTGTGAAGTGCTGTGTGCTAAAGAAGGAATTACTGCCCCCTGGTGGTCAAAATGTCTATTGCTGACTACATTTCCCAAGTCCCCCTTTCATATCACCAAGGTCACAAGGACTGTATTTCATTAGAATCATTTTAAATTACACATAATAACCTCTTTGCACAGTTGCAACACCTACTTTGGTGATTGACATGTGTGTGTTGTTGTCCAGCCTCCTTCTTTTTGCATCAGCGTAGCAAACATTTACGGTAAGATACTTCTTTATTGATCTCACAATGGAGAAATGTACTTGTCACAGCTCTTAGTACAGGATCACACAGGGGGGTGCAAAAAGTCAGGAAATGTGCCATCAAAGAAGAAAAATAACAGGTAATAGTAATAATAATAATAAATAAAGATAGTAATGTCTCTTAGCATCTCTCTGTAAATAAACTATACAAGCATCTCTTATGCACACTAAATAAGATGGAGGAAAAAAATAATAATAACACAATTTTGAGAATTTTGAAGTGAAAAGGGGACAAAACTTACCGGTACATGGCTGATTTGTTTAACTAGCCATGTCATGTGTAATAAAGTGACAAAAAAAATGATTTTTTTTAATTTACTGAGCATCTTCTGTTGGATGTGAACATTGTAAATGATAATTCGGAGTGACAAAGGATCAAAAGGAATGCTAATTGACTTAATTCCATCTATTATGGCATATATTTCTACTATAATCACAATATTACACACAGTACATCTAAGCTAGGGTAACCAGAAGTCCCAGTTTACTTGGGACAGTCCCAGTTTTGAGCTCTCTGTCCCAAGTCCCCGTGGATTTCTACAAAACCATTGATTTGTCCGAGTTTGTCACCAGTGCCCTGGCCAAGGCACTGTTTTTACTTAAAACTGAATTAATGTTCAGGCAATGTTTGCATCAAAGATAAAGTTTTGACAGAAACTGAATCCGTTAAAAAGCACCTCAATGCTGACTGGTCCATGTAATTAAACAGATTTACCATTCAACATAGAGAAAATTATAATCTGGTAACACTCTACCTGCTGTTCACCTTGTTCATTCAAATCCTTTGAGCAGCCATTTTGTTTCAGCCATTTATAAAACAGTGCTGTAGGCTAATTATATGTCCCCAATGTCAAAGATCAACACCCATGGAAGGGATCACCAGAGTACAGCCTACTCTTCTTCATAGTTGAGCTAATGCAGTCTAATACAGACTGAGGGCTTTACTATAATTAAGTTTGACAGATTTCCTTGGACTTGCGGAGGCTCAGAACACAAGGGGAATATGAGCATTCAGAAATGGAAATATAATTCATAGATATAGACATCAGTGAGGAGGGGAGAGTGTGATTATGAATGTACTGCAGCTCGACTCCTTTGCGGGACTTGAAAGATGTATCCTGCGGTTCCTCTCAGCAGGGAGGAGCTGCTCGTTGCGGAGAGGAAATAGAGGGATAAAGATGATGGGAGCCTCAGTGCCAGCAAAATACACACAGGCTCTTTCATATTTTATACTGTGTCCTCCCAAACCCTGCACTGGTCTGTTACTGGGCTGACGGCTGGAGAGGAGATGCTTCACTGTCACTTCATGTTGCACTGGTTTAAACTCCGGGAACATTGAGCTTTTGGTTAAATCTTAGTGGTACAAAGTGGTAGATCATTATGTGATTTTGGACATACATTTCTTTTCCCCCATATTTATGTCAGCAATATACAGCAAAAGTTTCACTCAATTAAAATGTTTTCACTATTGACCTACAGTGTCTCACCTTAGCACTTAAAATTGTTGGCATTCTGTGCATTTGGTGGTACACAGAAAGTAAGTAACGTATTTGGAGGCACTGTACTCACCCCCGACGTTCTCCTTTCCAGTCATTCCCAGTGCGGTCTTTGGGCTGGGTGGAGATGTCGGAGCAGGACCTGTGTGAAGGGCGCAGCAGTGTGGCCGTGCACCACTGCATTAGACAGCTGTCCTACTGCCGAAGGGACATCAGGGACTCGGCTGGGGTGTGGGGAGAGGTCAGTCTCAACAGGCACGACACATATCACAGTGCATCTCATAAGAAAAGTAGTCCTTATTGTACGGAAATTGCAATACATATTGTAGAGTATTATATTGTTTGTAAACTGATCTTGAAATATTTGCACCAACTTCCATACTGTTGTGTCCAAAATAATTACATTGCTACCACATTTCTAACGTCCCAGTTCTTCACAGGCATGAGTTTCTTAGCATGTTTCACAACTTTCATGGTCACTGTCACAGTAATACTAACAAAAACATATTCAATATACTGAAGAACTAATTATCGGATACAGGGCCTTTACGTTTGTGTAAGTTCTCAATCGTACAGGAGTTAGCCATTGTAGAAAAAGGCTCTCTATTTCAGCAGCTGTGTTTCCCCTCTGGGTGAAAACATGAGACGAAAAATAGCTTTAAGATCGAATAGAACAAAGATTGGGCCGTTGGAATATTTTAATCGCGTTTATT
>OMNZ01026094.1:15270-29524 GCA_900303255.1 Lesueurigobius sanzi | reverse complement strand
TCTTGCACTGAGGGTGTCTCAGTCTGTCACTAAAGGAGCTGCTCAGCTCCTCTACAGTCCTGTGCAGTGGGTGAGAGGTGTTGTCCATGATGGATGTGAACTTGGCCAACACCCTCCTCTCACTCACCTCCTCCACAGAGTCCAGTGGGCAGCCCAGGACAGAGCTGGACCTCCTGACCAGCCTGTTCAGTCTCTTCCTATCCCGCTCAGTGCTGCCCGGGGCCCAGCAGACCACAGCGTAGAGGACAGCAGAGGCCACCACAGAGTCATAGACAGTCTTGAGCAGAGGTCTGCTCACTCCGAAAGACCTCACCCTCCTCAGAAGGTAGAGGCGACTCTAATAAATAATACAGAATAATTACAGTCCTTACAATCATGGTCAATGTGGTTGTTTTGTTTATCCGTGTTTTTCCCATTAGTATAGGGTTATTATAAATGATCTGAAGTCTATTTTTTTCACTGGTAATATTCAATAATATAGAAGTGCTGCATCAAGGTGTGTTTTTATGACCCACTAGTATGTACAGTATCTGCTCTATGGCACAGACATGTCTACTTTCATACCTTGTCCTAAAGACATAATTATATGAAAATGTATCTGCTGAAAACCATCAGCTACTGCAGTGAGTCTTATCAAGCTCCTTCCTCCTCTCACTGATCTGACATACTGCCACCTCTCTCCGTCCCACTTCACCTCCTCCTCTTCCTCACTCCTCCGCTCTGTAGCTCTGGATTACACGTCTCGCCTCAGTCTTTCCTGTCTTGGTTTGAATCATGGGGCTGGAGCCAGAGCTAAACCGTAGGGGTGGCTATGGGAAATCCAACAAACCGAAGGGGAAACTCCACATATTGGGTTACTGTGTTTTTAGCTACAAAGATGATGTAGTGAGTGTGAGCGCGCTGCATAGTGGGGCCTTTCAGAGTCCCAGACATCACAAGGTGAGCTGGAGAGATGGAATAAATCTGTGGTGAGGGAGGGAGAGAGACAGAGAGACGGCGGGAGAGAGAGAGATGCTGGGACAGTCCATGGGGCTTGAGAGGGTCTCGCTTTACTGATGTAGGTCTGCTGGACTGAAGAAGGGAAATTTGTTTGTAGCCATTGGAAGTTTAAATTGTATGGTGCTAGCCTATTAATACTTTATATAAATCAAATAAACAATGAGTAATGAAAGAATGAATTCTGTATTATCAACTGGGAATATGTTCGGATGCCACATTATCTGGATTATAACTGGCATATAACTAATTCCAAATATCTGTACAACCCAATGACAGCAGACAGAGCACAAGGTTTTCAACACACACAAAAATCCATTGGAAATGTTATTTTTTTTCTGATCATCTTGTTAATAGTAATCTGAACATCTTGACTACAGTTCACTGGTTGTGGGAGTTTTGTATTGTGATGGCTTGTTGTCTGGGACAGCGTGACTTGCTGGCACTTTCCTCTCTTTTGGCTGGGGACTCCTTCTCCTGTCAAACCCAGAGCTATATGCTCTGCTGGATATGTCGGGTCGGTGGTAAAATACTATTATGGAGGAGCGAGGAGAGCCCTGAAAGCCGAGCGTGGCTGTAGTTCATCGACTAACATCTTAACTCCCCTTTTTCATCCTTGTAAATCAGACAAGTCAGGGGCTTAAGAGCCTGACGCAGCCAAGAGACAGCCGACAGACGCAGAGAGTGGGCGGGAGAGAGGGGAGACTGATAGAGTTGTTCCATTGCACAAATACCCTCACCAAGGTAGACAGGAGGAAAATACAGAATGATGGTTCAAGTTTTCCACTGGAGTTATACTAGTTACACAAATGTAGTAGATGTGGCAAAGTTTGATTTCAAAACTTAGATAAATGCAATTACTCCTATCCTTCTTGGAAAATTGATCAAATGATGGTATTAGAGCTGCACAATATATTGCAAACAATCATATCGTAATATCAGGTAATGCAATATCCGTATCGCGATAATGTGGAGCCTTACGCTACAAGGAGTTGACATAACTTTGGGGGCACAGACCCATGGCAATCATAAAAACGTCACTACAAACCTCATCCTTTGAACAGGTTAAGTATTAATCACACATGCACACCGGAATGTGAGTAACAAGAATGTTTTAAACACGTGAATGTGCACACAATTACAGCTTTATGGCTAAATGGCTAACACAGCATCGGTACCATTTAGCTAGCGCTAGTGGCTTGGTTTTTCAACTAGACATTATCTTTGAT
This sequence comes from Lesueurigobius sanzi, assembly GCA_900303255.1. Taxonomy (NCBI): domain Eukaryota; kingdom Metazoa; phylum Chordata; class Actinopteri; order Gobiiformes; family Gobiidae; genus Lesueurigobius; species Lesueurigobius sanzi. The sequence continues at coordinate 27,299 of OMNZ01026094.1, read as the reverse complement.
CCAGATACAGAAATAAATCACTTCGTCACAACCGCAGAGATCACAACTCGAAAACAGTGCCTACAGTATGTTTTCTGTAGGCACTTAGCGATGGGGATGGTCCTTACGTCATTACGCAATCATGTAAGATCGACTCGTTTTCCAGGGCTGGGCGAAGCAGCAGCTTAGAGAGCATGATTCATGAGGATTGCTCAGACATGTGTGTGTGTGTGAAGCCAAAAAAACGTTTTTGTGGATGTTTTTGATGAGGAAATAACATTTAACATGGCTAAATATATGCCCTTTTCCCAAAGGATCATAGTTATGATAAACGTCAGACACCTCAGACCTCTTGTAAACGTGTACAAAAGGATAGATTTAAACTTTCCAGTCACAGTCACTGGTTACCCTCTAGTCCTAAGGTAGACATCCAGACCATCGCACCACCGCCACCTCATATCATGTTTACTGTTATTGATGTGCATAACCTTGTCCTTTTTACCAAATAGCATATATACGGTAGGAATCATTGAATGCAAATGTTCAATCAGCTCCATGTTTAAGCAATCATAGTCAAATTCACACATCTGCGAAGGCCGACTGATTTGTGGTTTGAATTTAAAGAAACTCACCACGTTCCTGCCCGACATCAAAAGTGCAGAGAGTGTGTGAAGTGCCAAAATGTGTGTAACGCCAAGGCCCTAATGAGCTCCGAGGTGCCGTTTTCACCTGACTCCCCTCTGTTTATTACCTGTGGAACATGGCGAGGATTTAGTTGACCAGCACTGGGCTCTTTTCATCAGTCTGGAGTTTCATCACCTGATTGTGCCTCGCAGTCACAGAAATCCTGACGCTTGTAGAAGAAAATATTAAGGTTAGGTCTTTCGAGCTGAGGACACTTTAATGTTATGATGTCTCCAAAAACTTTTATTTATTTATTTATTATACCTAGTCCAGGTGTTGTTATGGATTATCTTCTGAGCGCTAAGTCTAACAGAACTATACCTCCTTTATTTAAGGGGAGACACTGCAGGCAAAACTGTTTTTTCTTCTTTTTTTTTTGGGCTAGATTTCACAATTTCACTAGGAAACATGACCTAATCTTTACAATAAAAAGTGTAATTATTCCACTGGTTCAACGTTTCCCCATGGAATTCTATGTGGAATTGTAACTTCAATGACTATTTTGTCACATTGTTCTCAGATTGTGGCGACAACATTTCCACTTTAGTAGCTCCTACAGACTCAAATATCCACAATCCCCTCAAATCTTTGTAACTAATACTCTATATCAATGGTCTCCAACATTTTTTTTTACCTCGTGAGCTACTTTAATGTAAGAAAAATGGTTGCTACTGATGCTTTGAAGAAACACAAGTCTGGGAGTTCACCTGCAGCCAGGACGATATAGGAACACAGTATATGAAAACAACTGCAGTTTCTGCTTTATACTTTACTATATGGCCCTAAATGTTTGAAGAGTGGGTTCAACAGAAGAGAATTATTCTAAAATTTGACTTATTATGTACAGTACAGGCCAAAAGTTTGGACACACCTTCTCATTCAATGTGTTTTCTTTATTTTCACGACTATTTACATTGTAGATCCTCACTGAAGGCATCAAAACTATGAATGAATACATGTGGAGTTATGGACTTACAAAAAAAGGTGAAATAACTGAAAACATGTTTTATATTGTAGTTTCTTCAAAATAGCCACCCTTTGCTCTGATTACTGCTTTGCACACTCTTGGCATTCTCTCCATGAGCTTCAAGAAGTAGTCACCTGACATGGTTTTCACTTCACTGTGTGCCTTTTCAGGGTTCATTAGTTGAATTTCTTCTTTATCAATGGTCATGAAAATAAAGAAAACACATTGAAAACACATTGAATGAGAAGGTGTGTCCAAACTTTTAGCCTGTACTGTACATACGTTTCATATTGAATCACTCAATTTAAATGTGTTTTCCCTATTCACCAGCCGTGTCTCGTCTTAAACTGTATCAAGTAATAGTGTCACGTGCATGTTGTTCAAACACATCTGTGAATATGTATTGAGTGCACAAGCAAGTCAAGGAGAGCACAATTTGTACACAATGTAGGCTTCATGGAATTACACAGGCAAATAAAATAATAAATCTAATTCCAAAATGGATTTTAACATAATCCTGTCAGTTCTGCACAGCTAAATCGATATGTTCCAGCTATGATTTGAACATTGGCAGGGTTAAAATCTCCCCAAACTCATGTCACGTCATGCAGTCCTTACGGGATCAGTTAGTTTCCATCTCTCCGTTTTTGCACATTCACACATTGTAAAACTTGGCTTGATATCAAGTGACTGTAAAACGAAACAAATGAAATCAGCTGAAGTGTGTTTACCCGCAACATCTGTCCCCTGCAGTTTTGGTCTAGTAAAACCTAAAATGGGCCTGAAATAATCACATTTGCCACACCCATCCCGAGCAGCTGATCAGGCACATTGTTGTATTGGACATATGCAATAACTACAGAGGAAAGTTGTAGGAGTCCATCTGTAGTAGGTGTAACAACGCTCTAACATTAGCTAATCATGAACCTGCTGCTTCAAGGAGCTCTCTGAGGCTAGAATAATGTCCCTCGACCGGTCTCATAAAATTTTTTAACACTCATAATGAATAAACACACAGGGAGGAGACACTTTTTCCAGGACAGTTATGCATGACTGCTTTTTTTGCAAAGGATTCTTATCTTCTGCAGGTAAACCTAATGACACTGATGTTTGAACTTGAACCTACTGTAGAAGTTGTTTTGTCAAAGCATAGACAGGTGCACACTTGATTTACTTTGACTGTTCAAGATCAAATAAACAGAGCATTTGTAATGAAGTGCTTTTGCTCATCAAGCATCCAACATTTACCGTCTTTCCCTGAAACAGCTTGAACCACTAAAAAGCATTAAAGTCATGAATTGTCTCAAAAATAAGGCCTTAAATGTCATTAAAAAGCATTGCATATATTTCAAGCTGGCATTAAATCAAAAGTTCTTGGAAAATAATGACATTGCTCAACTATCCAACTAACTCAATAAACCAATAGAGAGGTAACACGCACTAATTATGTGTGAATAGGTTAAGATGTTTTGCCAACCTTTAGTACTAAGAGAGGCGGGACTTAGAGGTTAACTCCTCCCACTGGTTTCCTCTTAAGAGACCCATGAGTGTGTCAAGTCTACTCATTTTGCTGAGAAAGATCTGTGGACAAAGATCGAAAGGTCCTACCGCCCAACTACGAGTACAGATGAAGAATCTTTGCCTACGAATGCTCAATTCATTTTACAGCATAATTTTGTCAGAAATATGAAAAATAGGGTCTAGACTGGAGTTTTGGCAGAAATCATACTGTATTTCTGGTCCGTTCTATCAAATTTTCTATTGAATATGGAAATGTATTAATTAATTACCTGCATAAACCCTGTTGAACTAGTTGGGGGGAAATGTTTTTTTTGGGGTGTTTATTTTTGCAAAAAAAAAATAATAATTTAGATTTCTGTGTTACGGTGCAGAAAAAAATCATATTTTGAGAGATTATTGTATTATATTACATCAAGTATGTTTTATTTGTACTTTTTGGCAGATGTTTTTGTTGATTGACTTTGGCGAAATACTCGATATTGTGAATTTGCATATCAACAACAATTTCAATATCATCTTGCAGACAATACTGTATTATATTGCCCATCTCTAGCTTTAACTAATGTTGTTCTGTGCTTGTGGTCACAGAAAAAGAACCCTTTCCCCCTGTTCTGTAGCTGTAAAGTACTGGAGCCAAGCGGGGTAGAGTGTGGGCTACATGTGAGAAGAGGAAAGTAGGGCAACCAGTACTCGTGGGAAAATATATGCATGTGTGTAGAGTAGCCGAACATTTTACTCAACTACTACTGTTATAATTTTTAGTTATTGCAAATGTCACATTCCAGCCCATTTTGAGCCTTCCCTCCTTCAGACAGGTGTATCCAGAAATCTCACCGAGTCCAGATGTGCCTATAATAATGACGCCGGATCATGCGTGTGCAGGCAGTGAAGGAGCTAAAAGTGGAAGTGACAGAGGCAAATTGACCCCCCAAAAAGCTGCCATTGTCTATGATGGATTCGTCCCTAATCGAAACAGTTTGCCCAGTCGGCCAGCTGGGCTTCATGTGCTTTTGATTACTCTCCGCCGTTTAGTTCCACAAAATTACATGCTGCCTAATGGCCTTTTAATGGTTATAGGTTTCTCTGCTCTTTAATGAGGCTGCACCAGTTGGTTTGCTAATGCCCTATGGAAATTTGGCAAACATCCATGTGTGGTTAAGTATATTTCCCTCCAGTTTTACTACTTTGTTGTGTGTGAATACGCAAACAGGGAACCGCTCTGGTTGTTTTCCCGCTGGTTTGTTGTGTTTTTTGATCCAGAGGGGTGCTGTTAAACATTGGAGTTCCCATATACTCCTTGCGATTCGTCGGAGGTGATAATGTGGCAAGTAGCTGTTCGCGCACACAGCCTGCTCAGTAACAGTGCAGGAATGCCCATAGGCCCACATGTAATGGTTGACCACCACTTGTGCCCCTCATTCATAACACCAGCCACATGGGACGCCGTTTATGTCGTGCGGTCAAGGTAAAAAAGTTTAAAAAGTCCCTATAATTGGTACAGTCATTACCAGTGTCCCTGTCTGCTGGGCACCCTGTTGTATATACTGTATGTGTGTGTGTGTGTGCGCGTTAATGGCCACGTTAGCAGCTGCTTTTTGATGAGTGCCTGTTTACTGGACCTAATTAAGCAGAAAACGGCCACACATCTCCTTCTGCTAAAGTGGGACCTCCAACAGATGGCCCAAGGACCCCAGAGGTGTCCTACACTGCGCCCGATGTGGATGGTCACTCAGAAACCAGGCCAAAATACCACCACCAAATGAGAAATAAAAGCAGGCCAATGTGTAATGTCCCAGATGTGATAAGATCATACACTGAAGTTAGTGAGTCCACTTAAAGAGTTTTGAGCTGATCGCCCTTGATCCCATGCTGTAATGATCAAAACATCTATTTCTTTCAGATGTGTGCTAAAGCAAAACAGAATAATACTGTATCAATTTGATCTCCGTTCGTAACCCAAATAAAACGCTAACTTACTATGCAATTATTTTACAGTTTGATCCGATTAAGGAATATTGAATCAAAATGCATTTTTTGGTTACAGAGAACTGTTTATTTGAGCATTTTTCATAAGGCCAACTATCAAAAACTATAGTATCGGAACAACAATCATTAGAAAACGCTTGATCTCCATAATTGCTCATCATCAGAGTAGGTAGAGCCTTTCATCGTCAGTAAATATTCCCCAAAACACCTGGCACCCTGCGTGAAACAATGGCACGATCAAAATAGCTATTAAATTTCATAATTTTGTTGCTTTTCAATGCTACAAATATTTATAGGTATTGATAGAGGAGGTGTGAAAGACGGTACTCTAACTTCAAAATAGGCTATAGGTGTAGGCTATTACCCAAGTATTTCCATATACATCCGATGTAACAAGTTATTCAGAAATACAGTTCAAAGCTAATGATGAGCATGGTCCCTGCTTTATGTAGCTCTAAAACTATTAACCCTTGAGGGGCTTGAGGCCGCCACGGTTCACCACACAGTGCATATTTCCAAAGAGGAGTTGCGAGGCTGAACGTCTGTTTTGTGTCCCGGGCTTTTCCTTCATTTCTCCAGGTTATCCCCCCCCCCTCTTTAAGCCCTTCAGAATCTGACAGGTCTTGGGCAATAACAAACTGCCCGTTTGCCTGGAGGAAGGGGAGGAGCTCTGGGATATGTCCGGGCTTTGTTATTCTTCATATTGCTTTATCTGTCTGTGAGCTGACAGAGGCTCACCTGGGGGGACACTAACCGGATCACAGCAGCTCAGCGCACGTCCCTCACGGAAGACATCAGCGCTCAGCTATGCAAGAGGCGAATTCCTCCATTACAGGCACCGTCGTGTTGGGGGAGACCTGGGCAGAGGTTTTAACAAGTCTGTCGGTTATCGCAGATCGTTCTCAGTTGATCCCTCATCATTTTTATTTCTGTTATCAACTCTCTTTTTGAATTCTTAAGAGCACCATATATGAAACTGTAAATCAGAATTTCTCCTCCAATTTATTATTTGCATTTGACTTAAAGGTACACTGCGTAACATGTTGAATAATACTGTTTCCACCAATACAAACTATGCTCCTAATGACCAGCGAGACCCAGAACATGCTATTTTTGCAGTGGCTAATCTAAGAATGGATTTGGATCAGGGCCTAACCTATATAAATCCCATATCCGGCTGCCTTTACTCAACATCTCCATGGAGTCGAGCTGGAGACGTCCTCGCTCTGAGTAAAGTTACAAGAGTTTTTTTCAATGATAAAACATATCTGTAATAGAATAAATGCTTGTATTTTATTCTCATTATTGGGTGAAATGATACATAGTGTTCCTTTAAAGATATTGTGGTAATTCAAAATATTGCCATTGATGTTTTCCGGGAACTGGGAATCGTGATCCAAATTAACTTGTAAGAAAATAATTCCAAAAGAAAACATACTTTATACAGTAGAAGTGTTTTTGTCAGTCAACACAAGCCTGGTGACTCCTCCACTCTAGAGGGCAGTAAGAGACCATAAAGTAATACAGTAATAGCTTTTAATATTCACAGCACACACTTTGGTGCAGTGCTTTGGAAGAGATCGAAGAAGTGCCTTTGCTGACACTATGATCGTTACACGACAAAAAATAAACATCAAGCATGTGTTGTGTTGAGAGGTTTTGAAGAGACTTAAGTTTGTTTTCTGAAGTAAGCTCTTGTGACAGAATGTGTTTTCTTATCAGACACACAATAAAAGCAATATGTGAGATTCCCTGATAGTCCATAAAAATCCCCTTTATGTTTTATTGAATTTTGAACCCCTCGTATAAGCATGTTCCCTGTCATCGCGGCCCGAGAGTGGACTGAGCAGATCAGCAACCTGACGCGGCTGTTTTTAACCAACAAGCAGGATTAGCGCTGGTATGATTACATTGCAAACACTGCCTTTCAGTGTTTAGCCCCTACTGACAATGAGCCATGTTTTAACACAATGTCCCCTCGCTGTGGACACCATAAATCACGATATCAAAGAGGCTGGGAATGCCGAACGGGTGATGTCCACTCTTGCTGGGAGTCCAGTGCCAGGCATGCAGCAAATTAAAGGCCCATATGAAGCAATTGTATCATGACCATATGTCTGTTGAAATGGGAAATGGGCTGCGAGGGGCTTAACCCTGCCACCAGCAGCTATTGTTTGAATATTTAAGAAATCATATTTTTGGAGGATGTACAACATCTGTGTAATGGCTTTTCAATGGTCGATAAAGTGACGTTGCTAACTGCAATAGTAAAGTCACTGTAGGCAATAAACTGGCTCAAATGTGTGTTCAACTTTGTCTTTTCTATTGACTCTCCAGCAAAGTTGTAGTGTTTTTTGGGATAATCTTTTTGTCATTGTTGCTGTGACCATAATCAAAGTGATCCATATCTTAATGTTATTTATTATATCTGAACATCCTTTATTGTGACTTCTTTTATGGACTGCAGAGCATCTTAATATACCCTTGACCTTTAATTTAAAAAGTTTACAATGCCACATTTGAATGCTCATCAAGATCCAGCACAGCTCCTGTAAAACATCTCTATTTCAATTTCAAGGCTATTAACAGCAAAGACGCGGCGCACTAAAGCATCTCAGAGATTTAGCTGTCTTCTGCTCTGCCCACTAAAGTTTTATTGCACATTATGTGTCTTAATAACTTTAATGCTTCAAAAAACTACAGAAAATGCAACTCAGTGGCGAAACGAGCCTCCTTTTTGAGTATTCACTCCACATTACTGCCCTGGCACTCCGGTTGTATGTAGTTAAAATTAATATAAACGCTCCGATTAGTGTGCTCAAAATGGATGCAGTCCCTGCTGAGAGTCTATTATAGATGCAAACATTAAAGCACAAAAAGCACAAAGGCAATCTTCATTTGGTTTTATGAGCACAAATTGGGCAAGTCAAGCAGAACAATAAAATTATGTCATATTTATTCACACACATGCACATTAAACAGCGGCAGAAGAGCCAAATCAGACAGATCTAATTTTAAGAACATCGTTGCGCCGCGGCAATTTCCACGGATACATTTTAGATTACGTCTGGGCTTTCTTATTGAATAATGGATCGGAGCAGCCCTAAACTCTGATTGTACATATTTCTTCTATCTGATTTGATAAGTTGCTGGGTTAAATTTAGACTCTTGGTAATCAAATATGCATAACCCTGTTACAAACCAGCAGAGGTTACAAGAGCCAGCATGCATTGCAGTATTATGAATAGCAAGAGCTAATATAAGTTTACCTAAACATGTCTAATGATATGGGGCTGTAGCTGGTCATCTGGTTGCAAATACCACTTTCTACAGTAAGGTAATAGGAAAGGGGAATCTTATATGTATAGTATAATTAGTAAGTATTAGTTAAGTTCAGTCATCTTCTGCATCTTGCCTCATTACATGGGTGCAGATTTAGCTAATAAAGTAGGCCAGATTGATGTTTGTAAATTACCTCATGTGTTATAAGAGTATATTTTTCAGACACATGCTTTCAAAGCTAAATGGTGCCTGTCTGCATCACCATTTTTAGTTTGAAAAGGCCATTAACAGATAACGTATCCTGTGCTAAACTGTAGGAGGCATTGACACTTGCGGTTTAAGCTCAAAGATGACTGCGAGTGTGACATTGTACCAAGCCGGTTGAAATGAAGATAGTGTGAAATATCAGTGTCCTGGATCTTGTTCTTCACTGGGGTAAACAGGGGGTAGTAGCTGTGGACAGGGTGGGCATGTCTGGCACCCTGTCCCCCCATACCAGGGGCGTATTATGGGAGTAATCAGATGCACTTGTCTCCAGGCACGCACTGCAGTAAAGCCCAAACACTGACAGGTGGAATTGGAGTAAAAACTTTATATAGTGTGTATTTCAGACTTGTTTAAAGGGCACAAAGATGACATGCTCTGTAAAATGTAACGCAAGCTACGAAGCAGACTGATAGCTATAGCTGCTTTATGCCCAGCTCAGATGCTACCAGCAGTCGTAAAATTGTTTGCGCAACAAACAGTTGAGTTTTTGAGCACATTGAACATAATATACAAACATTTAGATGAATCTAGTGAAGTATTAAGAGGAGACTAATTTCATTTCCTTACTGTGTGTTGAAATATCTTTCTGGCTACCAACTGTGCGGGGTGTACTCCAGCTAATTCCCATAGTCACTCAAGTATCCTCAAAGCAGCAGTATCGCTCTGTGTTTTTCTGCAAAGTAGTTCATCGGGAATAAGTACTGTAGATGGAATTACTTAGTTAGGCTAGCAATTGTTAAAGTGTATTCTATATTGTTTGCAATAAAGTACAAAGGAAAAACATGCTGAAGGTTGCTTTTCCTGATGACATTTCACAGAAGCTAACCGTTCTTTGTCAGTTATGTTGAGTATTTTTCTTGAAACCAATCACGAGAAAGAAAAAAGCTCATTCAGAATAAGTCACTGAAAGTTGTGGTAAATTGAGATGAACTTGGCTAAGTCAGAGGAGCTTGTGTTTAAGCAGAAGCTGCCTCAGCACTTTGAGAGCGGGAGGTGATAAAGAGGCGAAGAGACTCTGCACTGGTGTGACTTACATGAGCTCTGGGACTTAGAGAAGGCTAGGATTTGAACCTAAGTAGGAGCAGAGTGATCCGGGCTGAGGGATGACTCAGGGGGATTTGTGACAAATAAATAGTTTATAGACATTTTAGCAAGTTTTAGTTTGGGCTTTGGGCGGACACTTAAACTATAAATGACGTGTGGCAGTTAATAGTTTGGCACGTGAACTAAAGATGAACCAAGGACAAAGTGTTGGGAGAATTTATATACATGCACTAAGGTACAACTTAAATACTGTTCACATAAAAAAAAAAAAAAAATGTATAGTGCTTTCAGTTTTACATCTACATCAGCTGTATCCCCACTTTTTCTACTTCCATTTAATTACAGTTGTCTTCTCATGGTTCAGCTAAAAAAGGGAAACATATTTTGCATTTTGTCATGTAAATAAAAAAAAAAAGAAAAATAGCGAGATAGTCAGTAAGATATGTTTGTGGGATTTGCTAATCCATGAATAAATTCATCTTATTTATATTCTTCAAATTGCCTCAACTTTTTCACCATAAATCCACAGAGGCGCTCCCTGGAACAGCGCAGTGCAAGGCAGATGGCAGGATGTTATTTTATTAATAATTACAACATCATACAGTCCCTGCTTGTGGGGTGTATCCCAGCATGCAGCAGACAGACATTGAAAATAGAATTGTTCACAGCTGGAGATGAAAGAATGGGCAGAATCACAATGCCATTTATTTCCTGTTCGGTCTTCTTGTTTTTGATTGAGAGCCATTCCCCGAGTTCCCTGGCGGCGGCCGAGGTCAGGAGCTGGCCCACACTTCAGAGTGCTGCTTTTACAGTCTACACCTGTCCAATCAGTATGAACAATGTAATCCCTTTGAAGTCCCCATAATATGATACCCTTACAACTGTATTCAGCTACTTGTGCCATGAAAGATGGGACCTGTCCTTAGAGCCCCATAGGGAGGCACTGTTCACTGTCTTGGTGACTGCCTGCGATAGTCAAGTACAACATTTATTTTGTATTTCTTTGGTCGTTTTTTAACCAGGTAGGGCCTAATGAGAACCACTGAATTCTCATTTGCAACAGCGACCTAGCCAAAAGGTAGCGCCAAAGTTACAATGCAAAGTACACATTAAAGACACAGCAAAAAGTTATATCATGATAAGTTAAATGTGCTTGAATTCAGAATATTTGACCTTGTTTTCAGTCATTTTAATTTGCAGAGTGAAATTATCTGCCAGTGGAACAAGACTTTTGGCACTTAAAATAAGAAAAATCATATAATTTCAAGTATATTTAGATTCATGATCTAATTTTTGGTGCAAGAAGTTATTTTTTCTTAATATAGGTGCAAAAATAAATACTTGGCAGATCATTTTGCTAACTTATCAAGATAGGTTTAGTACTAAAAACCCCATACAATATATTTACGAAGGTTAGCCTATGTTCAGTACATGGGAATTACAATTGTTCAAGAACATTTGAACATTCGGGCGGCACGGTAGCACAGTGGTTAGCGCTCGTGCTTCACAGCTAGAAGGTTTGCATGTTCTCCCCGTGTCTGCGTAGGTTTCCCCCGGGTGCTCCGGTTTCCCCTACCACTAAAAACATGTACAATAGATCAGGATGAATGAGAGTGTGTTTGTGTGTATGAGTGTGGGACAACGGATGCAAATTAGCCCAAGGCTACAATCCGGAGTGGTGTGTTTACATGCATGATTCTCATGTGTGTTCGTTAACATGCACTGTCCCAACCAAATAAACAATAAATAAATAAAATAAATAAACATAGTACAGATGAAGACTGAAGTAGCTTTGCCCACGAGAGTAAACACAAGCTTTCATTTTCTTTGCTAACAACATGCCAACAAATCAACGACACTTTGGAGCGCAACACCAGGGCGTCTGCATTAGAACAAGTTTAGAATCTATCCCCCCTTAAAGGCACTATACCTGATTGTTTTAACTGGGAGTGGAATGAAATAGTGTATCGTAAATTCATACAATTGTGAATATAATACTGTTCATCGAAATATAGCATTTTTGTCAATTGACAGGATACTTTTCTGGCATTTCTGTTTTGACCCTAAAAAGTGACCCCACAATTTGTGAAATGTCCTCATGAATTCATCTCTATGAAGAAATGGGATTTTAGAAATGCAGTTGTGGAAAGGAACGTAGGAAAGGAAAGTAAAAAGAACAATTTTTAGGTAAGTTTTGTGATGAATACTTTTTACTTTTACTTCACCACATTTTAGAGCCTGTATCTGTACTTTCTACGGCATTACATTTTGTGTTATAATAATAAAAGTATTTTATTTT
>OMNZ01026094.1:0-15250 GCA_900303255.1 Lesueurigobius sanzi | reverse complement strand
TTTCAAGTAAATTTAGATTCATGATCTAATTTTTGGTGCAAGAAGTTATTTTTTCTTAATATAGGTGCAAAAATAAATACTTGGCAGATCATTTTGCTAACTTATCAAGACAATATATTTACGAAGGTTAGCCTATGTTCAGTACATGGGAATTACAATTTGAACATTCGGGCGGCACGGTAGCACAGTGGTTAGCGCTCATGCTTCACAGCTAGAAGGTCCCGGGTTCGATCCCCGGGCCAGGACGGGGCCTTTCTGTGTGGAGTTTGCATGTTCTCCCCGTGCCTGCGTAGGTTTCCTCCGGGTGCTCTGGTTTCCCCTACCACTAAAAACACGTACAATAGCTCAGGATGAATGAGAGTGTGTTTGTGTGTATGAGTGTGGGACAACGGATGCAAATTAGCCCAAGGCTACAATCCGGAGTGGTGTGTTTACATGCATGATTCTCATGTGTGTTCATTAACATGCACTGTCCCAACCAAATAAACAATAAATAAATAAAATAAAATAAACATCAGCTTGAAGTAATGTTTGAAGTTTCCGTGGCTTTTGCAGCTCGTTCCAGTCGTTTATTGCCACCTCTATATTGGACCACATGCATTATCAGCTGCTGGATCCCCACCGTTCGTTTCCAGAACCAATTTATGTGCTGTATAACTATTGCCATGGCAGACACAGAACCCCTCACCGGAGCAGTTTTCTCATTTATTTTTCTCTCAAAACCTGCTGAAATCCTTGCACTTTGTCTTGTTTCCATAAAAATAATTAGCTTCTAGTTAGTGCATTAGTGCTATTTCTCAACAAAGGGAGTTTTGCGATAATGGGTTGATGTAGTCGTAAAGTCTGTCTGTTCCCCCGTATCATTCTTCTACTTTCTTTCAAGTTTGTGCGTTTTGACACTTCCTTCATACAATTTGTGATTTCCTGCCTTGCTCCTTAGATGAACCTTTTGAAGCTAAACACCATATTACTGGTATTAATTTAGCTCAGAGCATTTTGACACCTCAGATTTTTCACTACAAATGCGGTATCCTTTAACAGCTGACCTCAACAAAGGAGACATTTTGTTTAAGTTTGAGAAATTACAATGAAACAATTAAAATAAATCTCCCTCTGAACTTCTCGTAACCTCGAGCGGGTTTGGGTTTCAGTGCTCCAGGCTTGTAGGAGGAGGAGGCCCTTGACTTGATTTATGTCATCCTGCTCTTTTGCCAAAATTGGGAAGAAAATCACATAGTTTGAAGCAGAAATGTCCTCCCCTTTGTGACGGGGGGTTTACTCCTGTCTGCTCTAAAATTTCCATTATTTCAACTGTAAATCTACAACTAAAGGTCAATTCAAGCATCGCATTTGGAGGAGTAGTTACTGTGTTTTTTCCAATGGGCCACATTCATTAACCCCTGTTTAGGAACCAAAATACTGCAGCAATCACAATTACCAGGTTCACTGACAAATATCACAATTGTTTGTTGGTTTGACTAATCATATGCATTAGATATATGTGCTAATCATATGCATTCAACTTTTTCTATGGACACTACTGGTTACTATTTAATGTATGTTTTTTTTCTTTATTTTAAAGACTATTTATATTGAAGATTATCACTGAAGGGATTCATTTATCCATGATCACATATGAAATTATGTTTTAAACAAAAAAGATTAGATCAAAATAGCTTTTTTAGCTTTTGGTTTCATTACTGCTTTTCACACTTCCGTCACCAGAAATGTTTTTCAGTTCACAGACTGTTCAAAACCACTTCAGGTCACGACTTATTGAAGCTCATTGAGAAATTGCCAAAAGAGAAAAGAGCAAAAAGAGCAAAGGGTGACTATTTAGAAGAATCTAGAGCAGGTATCTCCAACCAGTCGCTCAGGAGCTACCGGTATAGCTCCCCAGCCCTATCCAAGTAGCTCGCCAAAGGTTTTCTATATTTCTGCATATGCATTTTTTTGTTCTGAGCAAAGCATCTCCAAACATTCAGGCAAATACAACAGAGTATATTGCGGAAACTACAGGCATTTTCTTTTATTGAGTTGAACTATCATCTTGACAGACCTAGAGGCCTAGCTATGCGTTTCACTGCCATTTTTGATACACAAAAGTACCTCACGGGGTAGATCGATAGATAGATCGATAGATAGATCGATAGATAGATCGATAGATAGATCGATAGATAGATCGATAGATAGATCGATAGATAGGTTGGAGACCCCTGATCTAGAGCAGTGGTTCCTAAAGTGGGGGTCAGGACCCCCAGGGGGGTCGCGAGGCCCTAACCTGGGGGTCCCCAGATGAATTCAAGATAAAATAGAAGACAAAATAACAGTGTTTGTCAATGTAATGTTTAGTTTAGGACAGCATATATTTGTGAATTGGGCCCAAATAACAAAATAAAAATGCAATAATACATAGTTTTCCCGCTGGAAATAATTAAGAGGAAGTAACTTTTTACAGCGGGGGTCCCGAGTCATTCAGATGTTCATTTTGGGGGTCGCGGCCAAAAAAATTTGGGAACCCCTGATCTAGAGTATAAAAAAACAGTAATTTCACCCTTTTTTTAAATTTCCTACATAATTCCATATGTGTTCATTCATTTAATACTTTCAATGAGAATCATACAATGTAAATATCTAAATAATCTTGAAAACTAAATAAAAAGTGACCCCAAGCCCTTGTAGTGTAGATATAGAGAAATTAGCGCTAACTAAAAAAAAAAAAAAATTATCAGTTCATGTTCAGGTCAGGTGACTAGGCGATTGCGTCAATGCCTTGGCGGAGTTCTTTGCCCTTTGAGTGCTTTCAATTTCCTTTGACCATCATAGCCACAACACTTTTAATCAAGCAAAAGCATAAAACATCGCAGTATCTTTGTCTCGTTTGATCACGGGACTATATACAAAACAACTGTCACTCTGAATAAGATTGTCGGCCTAAATGTCTAAAGGCCAAATGTAAAACGCAGTTCATGCACCTATTAAGAGTGTGTATCAGTCCCTAAATCAAGCGTGTTTATGTTTGGAGGGCCACACTGATGCGGTCGCAGGCAGCGAGAGGCTTTGGGAAGTTGGCTCCCGTGATTGCAGTGTACCGATGTAAACAGTGAGCGGCAGGTTCGAGTTTCAGCCCCCAAGGCCAAAGTGGCAAGCTCTGTGTTGAGACGTATAAACAGTCGCACAAGAACGCCAAGCCAACATCCTGAAGACAGAACAGAGAGCATGCTCCTACCAAGACCGAATGCAAACTAATCATTAACTGGAGCAAAACACCAGCAGCTTTGATAAAGAGCATGTGTAATTTTTGGATTTGTTTATTAAAAATCGTATGCACTCAATAAACAATCAGGAAAACTATGCAAAAGAAAAAAAAAATTGTGAGAACATTTACAGATTTTTGATTAATACCTGAGGAGATCATGGTTTTTTGTTGACATCAAAATTTGTTGACAATGAGGAAAAGCATACACACATAAGAGATGTCTATATAGTTTATTTTTAAGAGACATTTATGTTATTTTCATTTTTTTTACCCGTTTCCTGACTTTTTGCACCCCCCTGTGTAATCCTGTCTTAAGAGTTGTTGTAACAAGTGAATTTCTCCATCGTGAGACCAATAAAGAACTATCTTATCTCATCTTTAAAGCCTTACCACAAGGGGTCAGTGCAAAATAATAAGCTTGAATGTTTTGCAGGATGAAGCATTTACCCCTGAACTAGAGGAGCCCTGGGTTGCACTTACAGTACGTCAAATGTAATACAGTGATGATAGATAGATTCCATAGCTGTTTTTGCTAGCCTCGCTGTTACATCTGAGGCTAACCGTTAACACTTGGGAAAGGGACGACTCGGGGTTGTCTTATGAACCACTTTAGCTGCTCATTTGAAGCCGCACTAATATTTTGTACATTCGTTTATTTGATCCTAATCCCGTCCTGCTGCGGAACAAATTACCATTAATTATGCCTCTAGCATTAGCCAAGAAAACAGAGCTACAACTCATCCCCTGTGTCATGATTTCACTATTTACTTTATGTCTGCTGCCAGGTAATTGTGCTGGCAAGTTGTGAAAAGGAATCACAAAGAGATATGTGATGCAGATGTGAGAAGTACAGTGTTCATTAAAAAAAAACTGACAGTGAGATAAGGGTTTTATGGCGTCATAATTGGCACATACATTGGATATAATTTCAAAAACAGACCAAGATTGATTTAGAGACCTGTATTTTATATTATTAGACATTTGATATTGCTTTGTACAAACAGGCTACTGTATAACATCTGGGCTTATCTTATTACATGACCTACATTGGAAAAACTAATCTGAAAATAGGTTTAATTTCCTTGAAATAAGAATATTTGATGTTGATTTGTGTAGGTAAGTAACATTATCAGCCAATGGAACTAGTCTTTTTGCACCTAATGCAATTAAAAAACATATAATTACAATTCAAATTTTGAAAAAAAGATCTTATTCCATTGGCATTATTCCATTCCAGTTTGTGACTTTTAAACGTTATTCACAGGATCTTGCAATGGGGGCCGCCATCTTGTGTTTATGGTCAAACTGCAAGTCTGACCTGAGCTGATATTGACATTGAGTTTTGTTATTGGCGCAAGATGTAACATTTACAACAAACTGTAACTATAATTGTAAACATATCTTTCAGCTTTGGTCCTTTAGAGTTCCTCACAGACAATTAGCCAACAAAAATGTCGCAAATAAATAATTTTAGGTCACTTTTTTCACGTCATCCTTCCGCTGAAACTAAACCTTTGAGCTTTTCGCAAATCGTTTGTTCATTCCCATTTTATTTTCGAAGCTCTCTTACATTGACACCAATGGAAATTCCAGCTCACAGAAGTACTAAGACAAGGAGGAAATGCTTAGACAACAATAGTGGGTGTGGCTGAATAAGGTGAATGAAAACATAGCAGATTAACCATGTTATCTTGAATATCCTGAGACTGTGATGATAATTGATGACCATGGAATAAAAATGAGTGATTACAGCTCTCAGTGGATCTGGACAGTGCTACCCTTTCGCTGCTTACATCATCAGTGACATCAGCTGGAGGCAGGAAGTGAGGAAGAGAAATAAGATTAGACTAAAATTAGCGATTATAAGTGTAAAACTACAACTAAAAAATGTGGTCCTGTTGTGGCTGAAGGTTCAAGAAAAAGAGGAATGACACTTGGCTGCCCCAGCAGCAACGTAGTCCTTTTCCATGTGCTCTGTGGTGGGAGGGTCTGACGGACATCACTTACGGTGGTGAAAAACAGCTGTGTGTCTTAAAGGACAGTCCGAGGTGTTGGAGGGGATCGTCCCGGGGCAGGTGCAGCAGAAGTGGGCCAGGGTGAGAACAGCTGCGACGGGATCAAGGGCCCACATGGAGATATGAGGAGGAGGGAAGTGAGGACTGAGCTTCTGCCATGTCATGTACCGAGGCCATAAATCTCTGTCCCGGGTCAAACCGGTGTTCACATTTCATACAGTGTACTCTTCTACATTCTGTGCGTGCACCATCTTCAATAATCTATTACGGGCAATGTTCTTTAAGCATAAAGGCTGTCAAAATAACCTTTGTTGAACCTAAAATTAGAACCAGAGTATGGGGGAAAAGTCCAGATGATGTAGGAAACTATATGATGGACAACAGTTGACAATAAAATTAACTTACAGCCCTCTTACAAAAACAATATTATTCACAGTGCCAGATAGTGATCTCATACCAAGTTATTGCTTATTAAAATATAATTCTGAGTTTGTTTATTGCTATGAAAGAAAGAACGTTTAACTTTACAACCAAATGTGTCTAACCAAAAAAACTATGTGTCTGTGTGTGTATTTGTGTGGATTAGCATCAGGAACTGGCAGAACTGAGAATAACATTTTATTTATTTCGTATTCATAAAACTCCGGTTCAGACATATTTTTTACAAAGTGACTGGTTGCATGTAATCTTACACCATGCCGATACAGTAGACACAAAGATTCCTCTGTGCTGCTATACTTGTTCTCCCAGATCATAAAAGAGCAGACACCGAAGGGCACACTCGCCGTATCATGCTTTTCAATGCGTATAAATAGAAGAAAAGCTAATAAACATTTATGGACAAGTCATAAATCGCCTCCAGTGTAAACGCATGACAATAAGTTCTGTTATTCCCACAATGTCATGTAAATGCCCTTTGGGGGGGTGGCATTACTCATCGGCGCCCCTCGGTGATTGTGACCATTACTTCGATTGGACAGTGGCTGCTGATGAGCCGCCTATCACAGGGATGAGTCCGCCGCCTGACCCCCTGACCTCTGAATGACATCATCAAACGTGGCCAGGGATTAACTCTGGCGCATATAAAAAGGGAAGAGGGATTTTACTGTCTCTTAAACATGGCGTGGGAAAGTTTGATACACGTGCGGCACTTCAGACAACCAGTTTTTGTGGTTGGTTAATGGGCAACTCCTGCATTACCACATTGCAAATCATCCCCTGAGAACAGGGGTTTTCAACCAGTGGTCCGTGGCCCCCTGATGGTCCGTGGCAGTACTGCTGGTGGTCCATGACTTGCTATCCAGTTTAACTACTTAAAATACACTAGGGCTGCCGCATATTGAATATTCATGAGTATCAAGTTGATATCTCTCTGTTAATAATTCTCCTTATGTTATTTTAAACATTTGAGAACACAAAGCATTGTAGAATAAAGTACATAGCCCTCTGTTATACAAAAAATATAGACCTATATTGCACACACACACACACACATACACAATGGGCCGCAGGCTACTACTTAGTCTGAATGGTGGTCCCTGGAGCAGAACCAGTTGAAAACCCCTGCCTTAGAATTATAAGGTGCTATCTGACATTTTTGTTGAAAGAGAAATTTACTTTGTACACTATACATTTTTTGTAGATTTTCACACTTTTTTTAATGAGCAAAAACACATTACTAATTACCACTTTGTTCTAGGAGTGGTTACAATTTTAAACCTAAGTATCTCAGAACTGCTCAGAACGCAGGTAGAACCTTATAATCCCAAAGGGACGAATTGTGGAAAAATAATATGGTTTGTGTGTATGTTTTTTTGTGTTTTTAGGAAAGTAGTTTTGTGCGGCAAAGAGCACACAGTGTCCTTTAGAAACCCCCATTCACTACAATGTCCTCTATGCCCTGACAGGAGCAAAGCATGATGGGATTGTTCTCTAGTCACTGTAGCAGTCTCGAGCAGTGATGGAGTGTGTTATGTTTTAAAAGCTAATTAGCGTCACGGCTCGTATTAGCAGCCATCAATCTCCAGTTCAGTAAATAACCAAAATGGACCAAATAACCAAGTTTGGCTGATGATGGTGGATGTAGCCTTTGCTGCTAATGGCCGTCATTAACCTCTCAATGGCTAAATAATAGCTTCTTAATTAATTTGTTTCAGAGGGAAAGTTTGTAGTGGAATTTAATTATATTAATGGGAGGAGAGACCACAAGGTGCACAGCAAGTGCATTGGCAACATATACACGGACATAAAGTCAGATGTGATTAGAGCATTCACTGCGTAGGATTGGATGGCATTGGGTTTATAGTCTGCATAGTCTTCCGGCTGAGCTAACACCAGCTTATACTGTTGCTACAATTTTCCTTTAAAATAAAAAGAAGAAGGTTAATCTCAAGCATGAATATTTATTTATTTAGACGAATTATCTGTGTAACAGTATGTTTTAAGCATGTTTTATCGGACCAGATGATGCAGCATTTATCAAATGTTTTAAATGTTTGGTTAAAGTATGTTTTACTATTTGTTTAGCCAGAAACAGTATAAAGCCACTCTTCCAGTCTTCAGGGCTACATCTTCTGTGCAGGTCTCTCTCTTTAGGAATAGACTTGTTCTTCTTTATCTTGTTTTAGTCTTAATGGGCAATCCGACATTTGTCGTTTGCGCTGTGATTTGCACTTAAAGTCACAGCATATTAAAGCCTTTCTCGGAGCAAGAAATTTGGTGCACCTCCCGGTGTGTTTGGCTATTTCTGTCACTGTCCCTTAGCCCTAAACTGACCTGATAAAAATGTTCCCAATCAGACACTACCCCACGCGTTCTGATTAAGTGTCTTCATGCTGCTCAGTGCACTCCATTTTAACCTCTTCTTCTTTTATCCTTTTGTCCCCCCCATCCTTGCTTCCTGCTTCTCCTTCTCCACCCCTCCCTGGATAAGTACAGCCAGATCTATTACCAGGCCCTGCGGATATACTGAGGCAAAATGAGAGACTTTGATTTTCTAATACCATTAGACTTTATGTGTGTGTGTGAATGTGTGCGTGTGTTTGGGGCAGGGGAGTGTGGAGAGCCTATGGGGAACTCAATAACAGAAGGAAGACTCAAGATTTATTAGTGGGACACAAGTCCAAAATCAATCAGGTGATTGAATCAGGATATTATTGGTCGTAAATTAGAGAGTTGTTTATGTCAAAAAGGGGAAGTGGCCAGGGGAAGGAAGAGGCTGAGTGGAGAAAAAGGAAGAGCAAGGTAAGCTTGTTGGTGCGCTTATCTGATTGTGTATGTCATGACCAATACATGCCCTCTGATATAGACTGGGCCCAACGACTTCATCAGCGATATAGAGATGCTTTATGCTACACTGCAGCACTGCTGGACTTTCAGAGCCAGGATCATTTCATTTCAGATGGTAAAACCCACTTCAGAGAGGAAACATTACATGGTATAATAGAATAAGGAATGAAGCCATCTTCCTAAATGACAATTGTTGCAATAAAAGAAAATGGCATGCTATGTAAGCACTAAGATTAAACAACATACAGTAGCATGTACCTGAAAAATGCTGTATTTCCTTTTTCGTTCCTTTGTGACCCTTTACTCAGACTTCCACCTTTTAATATGTTAATGATTATGGCTTCTAAAAGTGACTGCAGAGACTGTATTTAGACAACACAGAGCCACAGGCCCTAAAGATAGATTTATACTCATGTTTAAAAGTCTGTAGTAGAATACCTCATGTTTTAGTCGTTTTGTTGCTGTGTTGTTAATTAGTATCGATAAAAAATCCTCTTGTTGTCAGCAAATGAAAAAACACTCCAAATACAGCCACGTGATTGGCCCAAAACACCTCTGGATCTGAGCCCAGACGTTTTAGTTGAAGCGTGCCAAGATGGATTGTAAGCATGACTGAAAATTCAGATTTCGTGACAATCCAGCTTGAAGCGCGAAGTTATGAAAATCAGTCCAACATAGCCACAAACATATTATTTCACACCTCACAATGACAAAGACACAACTTAAACGAATAATTGCATTTTTATTAATCTATTGATCTCATTAGCTGTTAGCAAATAAAACACCTGAATATTTATTCATTGCAGTGATGATAGTAAGAAATGTCTGGTTGAGAAAGTCAACCACGGTTCACCATTGAAACAACACCTCATAAAAGCAGAGGAGGTGTGATATAAAGATAGGGCCTCATAAATGGGCCAAGGAGACTGATAAAAGAGAGGTGATGGAGAGAACCATAAGCAAAGGAGATGACACTAAAGGCACCTCCATAGTGTGAGAATAGACTTTGAATGTTATAAATTGAACATTACCACAGAAATCCACCATTTTAGGGGTAAGCAACAAACATGGGTTATAGACTAATACTTGGTAAAAGCAATAAGAAGAAAAGGAACAACTCCAGCTGCTGGGTCAATACTGGGAAATCCATCTAACTCACTGCAGTATCCAAATGCTAATATGATGATAAAATCTTACAGTCATTCCCAAACTTAAGTGTCTCTGCCCCCTTATGCATCCAAAGATCTCTTGGGGCCCGTGATGAGAAGAATTCATGCTATGCTTTGCGTACATTACAAGGAAACAGGGACCGTACAGTGAACTAGATTATATATTCACAAACATAAATCATATCATATAAAGTTCATTATCAACACAATCCACAAAGATAAGATCACCACTTTTTGCTTGTATTAAGACAATTTTGTATTAAGCCTGTGTAAGTTCTCAGTCGTACAGGAGTTGTCCATCGTAGGCAAAGATTCTTCAGTCTTCATGTGAAGAATCTTTCATCTTCATGTGAAATGTGACATTATATATTTTAAAATATAAGTCGCACCTAAGTTTAAGTCACAGGACCAGCCAAACTATGAGAAAAAGTGTGACTTATAGTCCAGAAAATACGGTAAATATCACACCCCTATATTGAACAACAACAACTAGTGATGTAGTTGAAGTGTAGGACGTTTCGAACTTAGTCTAAAGATCTTCCTCAGCGAATAAAGACTTATGAGTAGGCTAAGATGTTTTCAACCTTTAGTACAAAGAGAGGCGGGACCTAGAGGTTAACTCCTCCTTCTGCTTTCCTCTTAAGAGACCCACAAGCATGTTAAGTCTTTATCGAAACGTCCTACACTTCAACTACAGAGTACAGATGAAGACTGAAGAATCTTTGCCTACAAATTTTGTATTAAGATAATTTTTTCATCTTAGTTCATTTGTGCAAACAGCGAAGTAAATAGAGATAATCTAACCATAAACCATAGATATCACATTTTAAATATTTTAACTTCAACTGTGTAGGTTCTCAGTCGTACAGGATTTGTCCATCGTAGGCAAAGATTCTTCAGTCTTCATCTGTACTCTGTAGATGAAGACTGAAGAATCTTTGCCTACGATTGTGACTTCAACTTCTAATACAGATATTTGACCTGTCATCACACTCAATGTAAAACTATCTGCTCTTTTGTTGTGTAGTTATGATGTCATGTGGACTTTTATTATTATGCCTCCATTATCTTCTGTCATGCACATCGGATGTGGGCTATCTCTAGTTTTCCGGGGTACATGTATGAACCCCCGTCGTTCCCCCTGGACACCCCTGTCTCTGTCCCTCCTTTTAACCTAAATACTGCCTCCTTGTTTACTTTACTAATGATGTTCAACTTCTTCCCTGTCTTTGTTTCAACACTGAGATCATTATTTCTCCCGCTTTGAAGCTTCCCGCATCTTTTGATCCCCAGATGTTTCAGTTGAAATGCCATCATCAGTCAAACGCAAACGTCCTTACCATATTTCAAATAAAGACATTCACGCAGTATACGACATCCCTCAATCACGCACAACTGACTCCGAAAGCATCCAAACTTTTATCATTTAGCAGTTTTACCATCTGCCACAATCTGCAGACTATTTCGTCTGACATATTGTATACATTTTAGTTGTGAGGGGTTTCTGATGGACTGATTTATAAGCCTTGTTCCTGAGTTTCAAGATAACTCAAAATGGAATCAAGTGATTTAGTTTAGGCAGAGTCTGGGGGCCTCGTTTTGCATTTATTCCCATCCTACACTGCACAATGCCGTCAAGTAAATTATCTTCCAATGGCAAGTATTTAGACACGTTAAATAAGAAAACAATATACATTGCACTGAATAAAAAGTTGTGTTATCTTTTTTTAAATGCAAAAAGTCTTTTACCATTTTTTTTTAACTTGATAAGTCAGAATTACTCAAATTAAGGTCAAATATACTTAATTTCTGTAATTTAAACTATATACTGTAATCTCACTGTTATTATATGTAGAAATGTGTTGTGTGGTTACTTGTGATTAACATTGAGAGATGATGCCGATTCAGAAACAAGAGCTCCTGTATTGTCCCAAATCATGGTTCCAGCAAAGGGATGTTACAGGTCTCAGTTTCCTTCACAGTACTGCACCTGTGTCACCGTCCTCCTGTCCCATGATCTCCTCTCCCGTCCCCCACCTGCCCCTGGATGCTTTATTAACCCTTTTCGCCTATTTCTATTGGTCTCTCTGCAGCTGCATCTGCTTATATCAGTCATGTATATCGGTTGCGTGTCTTTGCCAGAAGTCAGATAAGGAAAGCTCAACATGGGTCCAGTATTTTTGCCTTTTTAAGTGACTTTTTGTAATTCCTTCAGGACGCCTAAAACGTGTTTGAAAATGCTTAACCCTTGTCTTGTGTGTTCTTGTGTTGAGAGAGCCTTTCGTTGAATGGGTCTGGTTTAGCGTTGGCATAATCCCTGAGCTGCATTAATCAGAGAAGCACTTTATCACTATATGACGACCTCTCCAAATTACCGTATTTTCCAGACTATAAGTCGCAGCAGCTAAAGAATGCATAATGAAGAAGAAAAAAACATATCACACTGGACGATAAGTCGCATTGTTGGGGGGAAATTTATTTTACAAAATCCGAGACCAAGTTATAATAATAACAATAGAATAGAGAACAACAGGCTGAATGGGTGTACAGTGCTAACGTAACACATTGATTGTTATTCAACTACACGAAGCATAAACAATGAACTGAATAGGTGTCTGGTATGTTAATGTTACATATTAACAGTTATTCAGATAACTATAGCATAAAGAACAGAATCAGTGTGAAAGTAACGAACAAGTGAAATTATATATTTTAATAAGTCGCACCTGAGTATAAGTCGCAGGACCAGCCAAACTATGAGAAAAAGTGTGAGTTATAGTCCGGAAAATACGGTAAATATCATATCACACCTGTCCCCTATATTGAACAACAACAAATAGTGATACTCTTTTATATAGTTGGATCACTAGTTTACATACCCTGGCAGCATTTGACCATTTTTCAGAGAATTCACTCATGGTTAGTGGTTGTGTGAAGCCATTTATTGTCCAAGAACTGAGTTTACTCTTTTCAAATCATAATGACAACAGAAAGTACTTAAATGACCCTGATCAAAAGTTGACATGATCAGTAACAACAACTGGCAGGAAAATGGTTTAGGATGCAAACAAATCAACTTCAAAGAACAATACGTAAAAGAACGGGACATTTGGGTAGTTTCTGTGTAATTATGAAATTACTATTGAAAAGAGTACTTTAACTTTAATCTTTATTAAAGGGACAGTGTACAGAGACATTAAGCTCATAGGGACAGATACTGTATGTACTGCACTAGATTATAGCTAAATAGCTAGTTTCCATCCGTAGTCCCTGTAAACACCTTTTTTGACCATAAATGGCTTCACACAACCACTAACCATGAGTGAAAAGCGTTTTTCTTCATTCAAATGGCCTAAAAACATCTGCCAAGGTTCGTAAACTTCTGAGCACAACTTTACATAATTAATAGTTATTTTCGTCACAGGCTTACCCCTACATTTCCATCCAGACCTGTGACTTGGAACTCTCTTCTGAACTCCCCAATGGGCTGTGTTCTGTTCTCCCTAGATGATCTGCATTGATACGCACAGTATTGTACTCTGTCTAAAAGTCCAACGAGCTGTGAGAGGATATCGAAGGATTCGCAGGTCGCGCATCCATCCATCTTAGCTCCTTGATTAGATTAGTCATTATTAATGGAGGGCCTGTGAGCTGAGCAGACAGCGGGGTCACACTGAGTTTAATTCCATTCTCAGATAACTTCATTTGGCCTGATGCGATTGTTATTGCCCCGGTGCTAGATGTTTATAGGAAACAATAGCCCCCATAACACATCCAGACATCCTATTTAAAGAGGGTCAGTCAGGGGCATTGGATACAGCAGCTTTCCTCCTTCCAATCATGGTGTTGCTGCGGCGGCTGATTTAAGGTGGTTGGCGGAGGGGACGGGGGAAAGAGGATTAGCCGGCGTATTGAAATGTATCACCTTAGCCAAGTGAGCAAAGCAAAGAGCGTCAATGCATAAAAATGGACGCCCCGTAGTGGGAAAGATGTGCTGGACTTTTGTGATAAGCCTCGGCGTGGCTTTCAGAGTGTTGTAAATCTACATTTTATTGGTTTTGTCACCGGGCGCTCGGATGAGGAGAATAAACATTAACCGAACACAGCCCAAATTTATTATGTGTCGGCGGCGAAATAGAGAATAAAGCTGTCACCGAGAGAGTGACTATGAGAAAATAGTGTAATTGAATTGAGGAATAGGATTGTTTAATTAAAATGAGCAAAGATGCGGAAAATGGCTGATTGTTTATCCACCAAAGGCTTTAAGGGAAGTGTGCTGACCAAGGCAATCCTGCTTGAAATGTATTGCCACCATAAATGGTTATATTATACTTATTGCATCTGTAAGCAGGATGAAAAGATCATTTTTGCTTAACTTCTTCCGTAAAAGAAAATGCAGATTATAGGGGATTTTATTGACTTTGACTTTAATTTTACTATTGTGAGAATACTATTAGGACATACAATCCTACACCAACACAAATACTTTGATAATAATAAAAATTTACTCTTCAGTCCACACCAAGTCCGACCACTCACACCGACCATGATTTTACTCAAAAGATTTTGTTGTGATGAAAGTCTTAGAGCTGAAATGCATTGGCAATGATTTTATCCCGTCTAGCCATGACGTATCAATAAAGGCCATTTACTATACAGTATATTGTCAACTTTTTTGAGTCTTAGTATTTTGATATTTAGGTTGGTGAAGTGCTTTGCCCAAGGACACTACAAGAGTAGTTAGGTGCTACTGGGAGCAGACAACTTTCTGGTTTAAATGTCACTCGACCACTCGACAACTTGATCTACTATTGCCCCACCTTTTACACACATTGCACTATTTAGCATTTTCCAAATAACCAGGTGAAAACTTAAATTAGCATCTATTTTTTCTGAATGAGCACCACAGCTGAGCCCCACTTTGCTCGCCTTCATAAAAACCGTATAGTGGAACACATTCTACTTTGATAATAGTTTTTAGCCATAGATAAAGTAGATAGGGCTTCTCGGTAGGGCTGCAACGATTAATCGAGTAATCGACGATTAATCGATTAATCGATTACTCGATTAACTATTTTAGTAATCGATTAATGGTTTTCTTTGCAGAATTGTCTAATTTGAGCCAGAAATAAATAAGTTAGTATTTTTGACAAAAACCCTGTCTCTTTAAAAGGTAGGGTGAATATTTTTCCACAGATCATGTCATGTAAACATGTCCAAATCTAATATGTAGATGATGTGAAAGTTATTAATGTTTAACATTCATTATTTTGGTTCTCAGGAGTCAGGACACTGACCAATCAGTGTCTTTAGGGACAAACTAATGAGAAATTAAGAATAAATAGTGTTATTTCTATCAGAAATGTGGTTCTCCTTTCAAAATCTGCTCTAAAGACATGATTATCCGATTACTCGATTAATCAATGTAAATAATCGATAGATGAATCGATTACTAAAATAATCGATAGTTGCAGCCCTACTTCTCGGGCACTTACAATTTCTGTTATCCCCACCTGAGA
>OMNZ01026093.1:0-28924 GCA_900303255.1 Lesueurigobius sanzi | reverse complement strand
GCGGGCTCGGAAACCCGGAAGCTCCTATAGACTTTCCATTGAAAGTTTTTCTCCCCTCTTTAACTCATTATTGGAAATGGTCTTTTTAATATGACCCTCAAGTGCTTGTCTTACCACGTGCTACACAGTCCTGTTCTTTTGTCTTTTAATATTTTCAACGTTATTTAAGATATTAACAAAAATAACTGGCCAATCAGGTGCCTTCTTGCTCTGCGGTTGCCGTGAGAACATAACTCGCACATACCAAATATGGAATTAGGCTCCAAAAATTCAACATGGCAGCGGTTAGCATGAATTAGTTTCATTAGCGCTGAGCACTATGGGTGAAGCCACGCAGGCTACCTCCATTGTTTTGTACGCTCTATGGTTGCGAGCCTTTCGCAGGGACCTTTTTCCAGTATTTATTGACAGAAATATAAAAACTGAAGTTTACATACCCTTTTAATTTTCTGGCCATTTTTTATAGAATATGAATGATAACACAAATATATCTTGTTCCACTCATGGTTAGTGGTTGTGCAAAGCCATTTATTGTCAAAGAAGTTTACTCTTTTGAACTCTAGAAACTACTCAAATGTCCCTGATCTAATGTTTACCTGACCTTCAACAACTACCAGGAAAATTGTTCAGGAGCAAAGAAAAACTCACTTCAGCTGAAATACAGGACTCTCTGACAAAATTAGACTCTGAAAAAGGTTGTTTCAGGATGCACAGTATGCAAACTTTTGATCAGGGACATTTGGCTAGTTTCTAGTTGAAAAGTGTAAACAAACAGGTTTTTAGATAATAAATGGCTTCACACAACCACTAACCATGAGAGAAATAAAGTTTTTTGTGCTATTATTCATATTCTATGAAATGCATAAGTTTACATAACTTCTGTCAGGCGTGTAAACCCTGAGCCCAACCGTGCTTGGCCTTAATTTGAGAAATTTTGACTTGGCAAGATAGAAAATCTGCCAGTGGAATAGTAAAGTATGGTTGCACTTAAAGTAAGAATAAAACATGTTATTTCAAGTATATTGAGCTTTATTACAGATGCAATGAGATGTTTCTTTATTTAACTGTTAAATACATGTACATGTCCTACTGGCTAATTCCATTACACACTTACATCAAGGGGAAATATACTTCATTTGAGTAATTTTAACACAAGATAGTTTATTAAACTCATCCCTGTTCACAACAAGAACTACTGCATCTCTAGACCATCTTAATCAAAGTGAATGCATATATCATTATTCTATTGCTCTTCTTAATTCTTCTTAATTGTAAAGCTGCTTTTTGCTGCCATCACAACATGCAATTTCCCATCTGACACAAATTGTCTTTCTTATCTTATCAGTCGACCATCAGAGAACAGAGCTGCCAACAATACTGATTAGACTCATTACTGATGTATTAAGATATGACTGATTGCGACCTGTACTTAAATACTTGGCAGTACAATTCATTACATTAGTTTTTTTTAGTACTTTACTCTTTTCGTTATGCAAGTAGTTTACATGTGAGTTTAGACATTTTTAAACCTTCTCTATGTCTTTTTAAAAGTTCCTTATAACTGTTAAAAAGCAAATAAACACTGATTACCCTTCAATAATAATGCATTTTTTTTTTTAAATTACAAAAGGTTTTGAAAAAATTGAGAAAAAACTTGAGAAGACATAAGTTTGTAGACTCTATACATCCACTGCACGCTCTTTATCCTATTGTACTTTACACAGTTTTAAACATCCAGTTTAGCATTAGGCCTGTGTTCAAATTAAATCGATAAAAAGGTGTGTATTTATTTATTTATAAGAAATATGTAGCTTTAACAATTATAGCTTGAAGAGAACAAATTGAGGTGAATGAATACCCCTTTGTTCCTACCAAACTATGGGAAGAAAACAACATTTATCAACAAAATAATTGCCTTGTCACTCTGTTTAGGAGCTGACCGTGCACCCATCTCCTGTCAGACCCCCAAAGCTCGGCGCAGCAGTGTCTGGAGAGTGAAGTTGTCCCGAGAGCTCTCTGTGAAGTGTCTTATCAGAGGCGAGCGGTAAATGTGATGTGTCTGTTGAGTTTTGTGAGTGACCTCTTGGGTTTCTGCTGCGTCAGGACATCTCTGTGAACGCTGGCGGTGCGTGAAGCCGTGCCACAGGGTTTAACCTCCTCACACTGTTCCCCGGGGCTGCGCAGCGCTGCCGTCTAATTCCCCAATTTTCAGCTGTTAGAGATAGAATTGGAATAATAAACAGCCGGCCCTCCCTCTAATAATCCCAGTGACCGCCCACCCCCTTTCCGGCAGCACGCTTTTACCCTTCCTCCACCCCTCACTGAGCCCTCTTCAGGGCAACTGTGCCTGGGGTTATGTTTCCATAGATGCCCTAATCTGATCCCCAACACTCACACCTTCACTTAATTAAGTTACTACAAACCTTTATCCAAAATACTATGATTAAGTACTTAATATATAGTAACTGGCACCAAGCAACTTCTGCTTTACACAAAGCCTCTTCTATAAATTCAGATACAGCTCAGATAAATGAATAAAGATATAAAACTATTGCTGATCTGAACAGAATTTGTTAAAAAAAAAAATCTTACAGACAAACTTAAAGTCTACCAATTCCATTCCACATTTATCAAAAATGTATGTTTAAACTGTTGTATGTTGCTATTACTAAATGTGTGGGATGTGCTTTTTTGCCTTTTAGGGTTATGTTATTATTCACTTCATAAGTGAACTTAGCCCTACCCGTCCAAGCTTGGGACTAGAGTTAAGTGTATCCTCAAACAAAGTGTCACTGTTCCTCTGTTAAATCTGGACCTGATTATCACCACTCACATTCTCTCATTGACACATTTGTTCTGACTAAAAAGAACATTCTGGAGTATTTCTGGTCTGTTGTTTCCTCTTGTACTTCAGCCAATGATGAAAATGTGTCACTCAAGAAAATAACAGGAAATGGCTTGTAATGTGTGTTTAGAAAACATTATGTGCAAAATTTGTCCTGTGCCTCTTTTCTCTGAGTTCAGATCTGTGAGTTCCTTTAGTAATGCTTTGGTTCAAAACACTCCTGGAAACAATTAGTCTCCCGAGGCCGAACCTTTAGTCTGCTCTGTCCTTTTAACTTTTCACAGCCTCATACTTTGAGGCCTATGCAATGTCAGAGAAATGTTGTGTTTATGAATTTTTAAAAAGCATAAGTGCTGCAGTCCGTGTGCCAATGATATCATCCACACAAGTGCAGTGTTTCTTCTGAACTACTTTGCTTTAGGCCATACCTTAGATACAAAGCAATCTTTACTCATTTACAAAAAATGTAGTCTATGGACATTGATGAACTCAATGAACTGCTTTTGGGTGATATAGGTGATACTGCTGGGACACTTCTCTGTTTTAGATACAATATAAAATGCAAGGCTGTTTGTCTTTAGATATTCTAACATTTTCAGAAGAATCGTTCAGCTCAAGCTCAGCCTCCATGAACATAGGCCAAATGTGCTCTTTTGCTTAGCTAATCACCCTCTGGGGCTGCTCTTCATGCAGATCTAATTTCATCAAATTAAATATTATCCTGATTCATCAGTTTGGCTCGATAAGACCAGCTGACCCACTGGTCACTGAGCGAACAACCTGCTGAATGTAGGTGTTGAGTTGACGTGGCCTACTGTCCCAGGTCAAACACAGGCGTGTTGACCTGTAGCCTTGGTCCATTCAGGAGGCATTTTCAGCCTGCCACGGCGCTTTTGTCTTCGCTCATATCTCTCCATTAACCTCCTGCACAGGCACCTCTGCACCTCGCAGTAACCCAGCTCTACTGGAACAAGTGTGAGAGCTCAGGGGAGCTCAGGCTGTCAAACATGCACAAATATCTTAATGTGTGTCCGAGCACACCTGTCAGACTCACTCAAGGGACAGGCCAACGCTGCTGTACTCTGTGAACATGCTGTGTACATGCTGCATCTTGTCAAACTTGCTCATTCTGTCTGTTTTCTCCACTTTTTGGCTTGTTTCGTGTCCTGAGGCCCTAAAGTCTTTGTGCTCCAGTAGTGCTAGGCTCAGCATGCTGCCTATGTCCACACTCTGCTGCATCAGCACTAATAAGGCAATAGAGTGATAGAGAGCGCGCCAGAGTTGTCTGCTTTCAACATCCCTACTCAACCATACCCTGAGCTAACCCCCCACAGAGACATCATTAGCAAATCTATGGAGGATCCCTTATGAGGGCAAACATTAAGAGTCTAATTGTGCTCCTGGACTGGGACTCACTGCTCTGTAAGTTTTGTAACCACTCTAATGAGTCGCACTGTTTCCTCCAATGGCTTTATTGCCCTACATTCCAATTTAAGCCATGTCACTGACCATTGGGGCGTCTCCGAAAATAACTTAGCCCACATGTCTTACAAAGGACAACGTGTTTCTGAGATACTTTGGTCTGATCTGCTTCTTTATAAGTTCAGTGGCTCACACACTAATGTTACACACTAAAGCAGTCAGGTAAAACCGCTTTAGGTAGACTTCATTTGGCGAGACTGTTCAAATAAATGTGTATTTGACTTGATTCTTTTAGAGGTGAAAGTGAATGTACATGCTTTGTACTCATGATTCATGTTAGTGTGCCTCGGGGCTGTCAGTGCAGCCAACACTTTGGGTAATTCTGTCACATGATGCAGTGCATGGGATGCTCTAAACATATGATCACAATGTGCTGTCTATTTTCAGACACTTTCCTCAGCCGCGTGGAGGTGGCTGCGTGGTTGGCCGATCTTGTGGGGCAGCTCCACGGGACGCTCGTCTGAGGTATGGCCTATGTGTTGCAGGAGCAGATGACTGGACCATGTGGCCCTCGGTGTACGGCTAAAAACAGGCTGACAGCTGTGTGTGGAAACTGGACCACCACATCCATCCTCCCACAGTGACGAGAAACACGCACCACCAGCAAAATACTGCGGCAATGTTACCAGACATTGTTTAATTGGGTTTTCGATGGGGTAATGTAACATAGTTGAGATGTCAGCCCTGTCACTGCTCCGGCTGCTTGGTTCCGTACTGCAGCACTGTTTCTTTGAGAGGCCTCTAGAGTTTCTTATCAATCTCCTTCCTCATGGCATTGTCTGACCACTGGTTGGACTGCATTCACACACATGAGAATGTCAGGCCAATATATCAGTGGATAACACTGATAACTATTCAGGAAGTTGAAATGTTCATGGCAATAAATAAGAACGTTCTTGTTAGTAAAAAAAAAAAGAGCATTATCCAAAATTTTTGTGGATGTGACCATTTCCTTCCATCTCGCTGCACCACACAGTGTCCGCTCTCCGCAACTGGCTGGTCCCCCTTTGCTGATGCTACCCACCCCTTATTCTGCCTCTCAGCTTACTTAAATACTTTTAGCCTAAAGAGCGAGAGAGAGGAGAAAGAGAGGGAGGTGTGGGCCAGAGGGAGGGGAGTGGTGTGGGGGAGGGGTGAGCTGGCCGAGTGCTGCTTGCTTGCTCTGTTGTCACTGGCCAGAGAGAGGCAGAACAGAACAGAGAGGGGCTGGCAGAGTCCACTTGTGCGTGTCCCGTATGTGTAAAGAAGCCTAGCAGCGCGCACACAGCTCGCGGCTCCACTCCGGGGGATTATCTAAGTGTTTTTGCGATCTGATGGAGGGCACGGAGGCATGAATAGGTAAGGACACATCCCCCTTGGTCCTCATGCGCTGTCATTGCACGTATGGAAGTTAGGATTATTACTGAAGCCCGCTGCGCTGATCTCATGCCCCTGACCACGCGACGGAGTGTGCCTCGTGCCCGAGCTGGACGGAGCTGGGGTTTGTTTTGGATGGGAAGTTGTGATCTCAGGTGTGATTCGAGATGGGGGCGGCGAGTGGTAAAAGTTGACTGTCAGTGGAAGAGCCGGGACGTCCTGAGAACATGTTATGGCTATTGCGTAATTGCTCCTCCAGATGAGTGGCACATGAGGGATTGGAAATGGGCTACAGTATTCTGTGAGCGAGGCGTTATATAATACTCTTATTTTTGTCAACAGTAGCCAGTATTTGAACAATCTTAGTTTTTTAGTGACACCGCCCATTTGTACGGCTTCTTTCCTTCACTGGTTTCAGATTGTGTTTTAGATGGTGATGGTCATTCCATTTATGTTTTGTTGGTTTTTTTGTGTTTTTTTTTGTTCAATATATATAGCTTGTCTTGTTTTCTTATTTAATGTATTTTTCTATTTTATACAGGAATATAGCTTTATGTGCATTTAAACTGTATGATTTTTATGAACAATATCTATATTTCCTATTTGACTTACCTGACAAACATGGCACAACTCCTCCGTTTTTTGATTCTTTTTTTATCATGCAGTATTATAATTTTAGAAATTGCAGAAGAAAAAAATACATATTTTAAGAGCTAAATTAATAATAAAGACAATAACAAGGAATGAATAAGTCCCATTTTAAAACAGTGGGGAAGAAGTGACTGTTGCATTTACGTTTTAATTCAACTTTTCATCTCGGCCATGAAAAAGTGAGGGCACATCTCAAAAGCACTTGTCCAACTTTTTGCCTTTGCACAGCACCCATCTCTCTCTATTTTTCTTTTTTTTTAATTTTTGCATTTTGGCTTGTGCAGCCATTTGGTCTCCTAAGAATGCACTCTTTATTGCCCCAGTGCACAGAGCAGTGGTATGCACCAAGTCCTTTTTTGTCAGGCAAATTTAGAAAGCCCTCTTTAGTGGCTGGACGCTGCCGCACAATCAGCTTAATGCTTTGCCCCATAATGAATACCCTTCTCTATGTGTGTGTGTGTGTGCGTGTGTGTCAATTTGCCCCAACTCTTCCTCTTCTCCTCCCTTCTGTTGCATATTCTGGCCACACTGATCTAGGCTTCTCAGGTTGGGCCGTAACTCTATCAGATGCGGCGTGGACTGGGCTCCGAGCGCGAGACCGCTGGCTGACATTTGAGTGTTTTCTGTGGACATTGTGCAGTCGCCTGTAACAGCTTTGGGCTCTTTTTTGTCTTCAGGGCGTTTGTCGTCAGTGGAAGAGCCGGCCAGTGATGGACCACAGCTGGACGCACACAAACCTGAGCTGGCATTCACACGACGGCATTCCTCCTAACTAAGACCAGCTCCACAGAATGCTGAGTCCCATTGTCCCCTATAGTAAGTACTGCACAGTAGCTCTGTATCTCTCAACCAAGCCATGCATGAGGTTTAGCTGGACTTTGGCTAAATCAATGAGTTCTAAAAATAGATCGCAGCTGGTTTTGGTGCCTAAAACACACATACATTTATATTCAGAAAGTCCAAACCAGCAGAAGGACAGTATGACAAAACTACAGCCACTGTCTTAAAATGTCCTAGATAAAACATTTCTATTGATTATTATTTCGCTGGGAAATGGAGTATAGCTATAATCTAGCCTTGTGCTGCATGAAATCTGAAATTTAGTTTACCCAAATTACAGTTACTCCTAAATATATAAAATGAATCTTTTTCGATATGCTCCCAACTACTGCATTGTATATGAACCATCTTCTAAAATGGCAAAGAAAACAAGTGAAAAAGTCCTGGTGTAAAGCAGCCCTTTCCCCTGACATGCTGCGGAAACGCTAGACCCATGCCCTGGCCCTGTCTGAATGTTTCATCACGGGGCGGAAGGCGGACAGTGGGAGAGGAAGAGGGACGTGGGGAGACTGCGCCACTGATGGTTTAAGCAGCAGAAAGCCAGCAGTTTTGCCAGTGTCATTTTACCTACACAGTCAGAAGAGTTACTGCCACACATGCTGCCCCCCCTCAGTGCCTCTCTTCTCCATGCTGACCTAATAACTGACGTGTCCAGTCCTGGCTCCCCCCTCTCCCACCAGGCTGCATTCGAGTGCAGTGCTCGGCTTCTCCAAAACAGCATTGTTTAGTGGCCAGCATGGGGCTTCTGCCTCAAGAGCTCCTTTTTCCCACCTCAAAGGGGCTTTATCGGCATGACAGTTACATGAAAAGAGCGGAGTCGAACACAACGCTCCATTTAAAGAGTATTACTGACTGCAGACTTGGCTCTGCTTTGGTTATGGGTTTGTTAATGTGCAAAAAATGAAAGGCAGAGTTTGAGTCGGTCCGGTGTGCGTGGGTGTGTGAATGTGCCGCCTTTAGGTGTTGAAGTCATGATGACATTTGTTTGGGGTTTTGGTCATTATTGTCTTTGAAAGAGAAACTGCACAGATGTATGGGATCTGAGGTCAGCTCTGTGAGTGCCATGAAAATAACACAGTTATTGTACATGTTTGGACAAGAGTTATCCCTTTGCTTTTGCAAAAGATGTCCGTTGTGACAGCGGCTGTCTATAACATGCTCTGCAATCTAAATGAGCAGTGGCAAATGTGTTGTTAATGACTGGGTGAAAGGCAAAACCACTTTAAGAGCTTCACACTGAGAAAAACAGGGCAATGGATTTATTTTACTTTTACCACAGTAATACACACTTAGCTAGTGTATGGACTTAATATTGGCATTAGCTGTTAATCTTAAGCCTTCGTTGAAGTAATGCCTTAACGACTGTAAGGCCCTGGGTGGTTGGGGTAAACCCAAAGGTTTGAGCAGAGTCTGGTTGTCCCATCAGCGCCCTGTGGCCTGGGAGCCCAAAGCCAGGACACTCCCTCTGCTGAAGTGGACGCTGCATACAAGAATGTCACAAACTTCTGGTGAAATGGTTAGCATGCTTTCAGAGCGTCCACTGCTCCTCTGTCAAGAGAAACTTCAGTGCACTATGTACTGGTCTTTGTGTGAGAAAAAGCTTTTATGATTGTGAGGCTGAGGCACAATGCCGGTTTTCATGTGCTGTGTCCAGTGTGCACAGACGTGCTCTGTTCAGCAGATTGTTTCCATTGCTCCAATGAAGTAGTGTTAAAGTATATGTATGGTGTAGTCCTGTATGTGGCTGCACACAGCAGTGTGAGCTGCTCTGCTGTTTGCTCTCAGCCCAGTGGCACACAAACACCCGTGTGCGGCTCACTGTCTCACGCTTAAAGACGTACTCATCATTTTACAGCACAAATTTGACGGTGAGGCACTTTGCATATATGCAGGACACGCGAAGACTCTCACATCCATGTTGAAATTCTCTTAGTGGAAATTTCCACTTCCCAGTGCTACTTCTGACTCCTGCTTTTGGCATTTGTGGTGCTGCACTGAACAGGTCCATGGGAATGTGTGCTTGATGACACATGGTTTAGATTGGTTTTTGTCTGGGCTGTTTCTGAGTTGTGTTTTTGTTGCTGGTGTGTCCAGCCTCACTGCCGGTCAGTGCTCATGTCCGGCCAGTCCAAAGGGCTTCAAGCTGGGGCAAGCAGCGGCTGGAGCAGAGGAGTAACCTGAGAGAGATTCCAGGGGCCATGGATACTCCTGGAGGGATTTGGTGCAAAGAATCTGTAATCTGCACTTCAAACACACTCTTAAATCAGTCCCAGGCCGCCAACCCAGGAGTGCCCTAACTCTTGTTGCAGGGGCCCCGCTGTTTTAGCGATACCTTTTCTTTTACAACACGCACACACAGTACAGGTCTGCCAGATTTTATAGCTCTCCTCTGACTGACCCCGAGCTGCCTCCACTCCCTCTCTACCCCTGTTTTCCTTTTTTTGTGTACAAGTGTCTTTGTGAATGACCCGTCCAAGTCATGGAGCAGCCTGAAAAGAAAGACGAAGACGCTGCTTCACGCAGGCCCCTGGAGAAGCAGGTTGGAGGACTGCACAGGCATCTCCTCATTGTTGGGCGAGCGGTACGAGTGGTGCGTTGAGGGGCCAGGGAGGTTCTAGAGTAAACACCCAGCCGTTTAAGTGTTTGTGAATAAAAGCACATCATTAGTGCAGGGTGTGAATGGGCCCTAATTAGCCCCCAGCGAGTAAAGGTGTGTGTCCAAAGCAGAGGAGGTTAGGGACACAGGGCCATGAGAGTGCAGTGGCCCCCGCTCTGTCTGCCAGGGCCCATCAGCTCATTAAGGACATCTCACTAAACATTAAGGGTCCAATTAAGAAGCAGGAGGTGAGGCTCATTTGGATGGCAACACTTCACTGGATTCCTGAGACAGCACATTTCACCCAATGAGCTACAATGTCTTTCACAGCTAATTAGTGAACAAGCACACTTAAGAAATAACTTAGTTTAATCGTTAAGCCATTAGTTGTATTCTGCTCATAAAGAGAAAGTGCTGTTGTGAATATATTGAGTTTTCTGTAATTTGTGTGTATACTTACAGAAAACAACAAATCCCAGAGCTCCCATTTGCTTACAGACTAATCTCAAAGGGATGGGATTTGGAAATACAGGAGGCAGTGCAACATGCTCATTGGGAGCGCGGCGGCTGCAGTGATTGCCTGGTAAAGACGGGCTGAAGGAGTGAGATAGAGCAGAGATTGGGCAAGGGAGACAGATGGAAAGGGTGATTGGTCATCACAGAGCCTTAGGACAGCTGCTCTTTGATATATTAGTGGACACAATGACCTAAAGCCAGCCTGCAGTCACAGAAAATAGGGACCCTGTTTTTCTCGTGGGAGGGGGAGAAGACGGGCTTCTGCCATTTGTGGACGTGCAGTAGAAGGGGTGGGGGGTAGTTTCTAAAATTACGAGCATGAAGTGACGCATCCAGCAATTATTCCTCAGGCTTTCTTGTTTTGGAGAGTGGAGAGAAGTGGGCTGTAAACTAAGCTCAGATGGAATTTGCTTTTGCTGCACTATAATTAGCAATTCTAAACGTGTTTGCCAATTAATCAATGTTTAACAAATGCCTTCATCAAGTAGTTTGGCCACTGCAGCACAACAACACTCCATGAACGCATTCATGTTAAGTTGAATGTTTTCCGTTTGGGAAACAGAGAAGTTATCTAGTCACACTTTCCCACCAATACTAATATTGTGATCTTTATGTGCAGTTGTCATAATGTCCTTTTGCTCTAGTAAAAGTGTATTAGCTGCAAATAGTGACAAAGCTTCTGTGACAGTGGGCCCCAAAGGGAAACAAAACAAAAAAATATATAAGTCAAGCTGTCAGTCTGATGCATGGGGAAACGCAACCTGCTCTGTTCACAAAAACAGATTCCGAGCCAGCCAAAGGACATCTCTCACTGCCACTGCAGGACAGGCCCCTTCCTCTGGGACCGTCCTGTTTGAAAAGCGCTGCGTCTGCTGCTGCTCCGGGCAGCAGGTGTGAAAACTCCCGCACTATTCTGTTATTACATCTTTTTAGAGCCATGAAAGAGGCAGCAGATGAGCTTGACAGAGCCACCGGGAGTGTGCCATTTTGTGTGTGTTGATTGATAGCAGCTCCATGACTAATGCAGAGATTTATAATAATAATATTATCTGGCAGTGCCTAATTATGCAGAGCCAGTGAGTTGTGATGATGGCTGAGCAATATCTCACTGTTGGCTGCTTCAAATGACGTTCAGTTTGTGAGATCCACTTCTTTCAACAAGTTTTGGCAAGTCTTGTGTCAGATAGTGCTGTACACACTGAAGAGCTTCATCATTTGTTGGCATTTACCACTATTAAAGTAGACATATCATGCATGTACAGATGTGGCCTAAAGTTTACATACCCTTTTAATCTTTTGGCTATTTTTCATAGAATATGAATGATAACAAAAAATATTTTTCCCACTCATGGTTAGTGGTTGTGCGAAGCCATCAAAGAACTGAGTTTACTCTTTTGAAATCATCATGAAACAGAAACTACTCAAATGCCCCTGATCTAACGTTCACATGACCTTCAACAACTGCCTGGAAAATTGTGCAGGAGCAAAGAAAAACTCACTTCAGCTGAAACACAGGACTCTCTGACAAAATGTATGTTTGTTTCAAGATGCACAATATGTTAACAATTGGCTAGTTTCTAGTTGAAAAGCGTAAACAAACAGGTTTTTTGACAGTAAATGGCTTCACGTAACCACTAACCACGAGTGAAATAAAGGTTTTAGTGTTTCATTCAAATTCTCTGAAAAGCATACGTTTGCATGTCAGGGTATGTCAACTTTTGGCTACAACGGTTAACTTTAAAACGTCATAAAATCTTTTATGACGTCGGTGCATTGATATTTTACATTTTATAAATTCAAATAATAACTCTGTGAAGATTACACAATGTTCATAAACGCTTGTGCCAGGGCTGATGAGGGTTTGGCCTGGAGCGCCCCCCTACAGCCGAGAGTGGGACTCACACGCTCAAAATAAACCTTCGCTTTGATTTAAACATGTGGCTAGTTTCTAACGGCTCAGAACTGATCCAATGTTGGATTATTAGCCTTAAAAATGTGGAGGACAGTTTGGGAGTTTAAACAATGACGTAATTGTTCCAGGAAGTAGAAAACGAAGCGCCGCAGAAGCCAACATAAACGGACCAACGCAAACGGGATTCATTCAAAACTGCGTGAATGAAGTGAAATACTGCTCCAGGTCTGTTTTTGATGAGGGAACAACATTATAGCATGTTAGCATGATATGTCTTTAACAGGAATCCTGACATATTATAATACAAGATTGACTATTATTCAGGTGGTATTTGATATAGCAATGCTTTATGTTCAAAAATTTAGTTCAATGACTTCATGATATTGGTAGTACATTTTTGGAGTGCATTGCTTATTGAAGTCAAAGATAGAAAATAAAATAAAAACGATAGCCAAAAGACAACAAATAAACACAGACATAAAGTATTAAAGCGTTAATCTTGCCATGATAGAGAGAACAGATTACTTTATTATTACATGAGTGAATATTAAAGGTATATCTCAAAGATGTGTGTG
Source organism: Lesueurigobius sanzi (assembly GCA_900303255.1). NCBI lineage: Eukaryota > Metazoa > Chordata > Actinopteri > Gobiiformes > Gobiidae > Lesueurigobius > Lesueurigobius sanzi. The sequence continues at coordinate 16,151 of OMNZ01026093.1, read as the reverse complement.
GATGCTAGTCCTGTGTGCGGTGGTGCCATCTGTCATCGTAAGGCACTATTTAAACATGATCCAGGCAGCACAAATGTACTCTCCTGCATCTACCCAGAATACATCGCTGTGCGTCTGTACGCCGTGTGCTGGGCCTCATATAATGTGTATTTCACACCAAACTGAGAGAGGGGCTCCACACACAATTTTCCAGTGTCTCCACCTGCCACCGGGTGAAATGTAGCCGGCCCCTGGATTGGTGTTTTTATGACAGCCCAGGTAGTATGCAGCGCAGGCCTAGTGAGAACGTCCTGCCCGATATTAGAGCCATAAATCACGGTGAACTTGAGAACAGAGGACTTCAGCGGCTCCAGGACGAGATGACAAATCAAGATAACAAACTTATAAATAACACAAGTTCACAGGTTTCGCTTTGCCCCGTACAACATGGTGCTTTGAGTCGGTGCAAGTGTAAAAAAGAAAAAAAAAGTAGTGCGCTCGACAAGATAATTCGCTCTACATATTTATGCCCATCCAATAACTCATTGATCAGCTTGTGTTGGCTGAATGCAGAACAGCCCTTGCAGTCACTGGAGCATCAACTTTGTGTTTTATCAGCACAAATATAGCATCTGCCCTTACACCGAAAGCCACAGTGTCTTTGGTATAGGGCTGTTGAGTTTTTGTGCTCTTTTATACTTCGTCTATCTGTAACAAAAATAATTTACCTCCGGGGATGAATATAGTTTTGACAATTCTACTTCTATAATAGCCTTGGAAGCCTTTATTCATCAAAGCGGCGTCACAGCATTCTGAAATGAATTAGATGCTGTTTTTCCAGGACAAAAGATGACAGGATTTAAAGGGCTGTATTAAAGTGGGTTTTAAAAGAATGTGATGTATAGAAGTGCATGATGGAGTGGAGGTGTTGGTAGTTTATTCTAGTGGCCGCGGTGGGGGTCGGAGCTCCTGAATAGCTCCCTGATTGGATTGATCCGCAGCTCTTGTTTACAAGCGGCCTTCTCACAATCGGCATGGTTTAACAGCACACTGTCCCAGAAGGCTTGTTGCACCCGTGTCCGTTTTGTTCCTCGGGGCAGGGGGAAACAAAAAAAAAGAAAGAAAAGGGCCGGGAAGAGAGAGAGAAAGGGGAGAATCATCCTCCAGGGAGCAGTGAACCGCCACCGGAGCCTCTGGAGTCTCCGGGCTTCCTGCCAGGATAGCGTTTAACCTGACCAATGATACCCCTTTTATAGGAAACCACAACACGCGCTAGAGTACTACAGCCTTTACGGACCAGGGGCGTCTTGGGTTTCGGTGAGCCAACATGAAATTGAAACTGAGCGAGTGAGCATGGCGAATGGCAAATTTTATTACTTTCATTGGCAAAAAATAAATCAGAAATGAGCCTTGTGCTTCCCGAGAGCAAAAGTGAATTTGGTTTGGGAGCCCGGGACACCGTCTTCATCACAAACTCCCTCAATAGGATGCAGCTCACACAGGTCCCTCAATAAATCCCGGGCTGACACAAAAGCTGTCAGTGGACTGCTGCTGAATAGATTAATAAGATTTCCATAATTAGACAGGCCCTTGACAATAGGATCCTTCGGGCTTTGTCTCAGGGCCAACTGGATTGTCCGAGGAGTGCGCACGTCTGCCGGCCGGCCGCAAACCACAATGGCGGCGCAGACAGTAAGGCGGTCAGCGCAGGAACATCTGTCTCTCCTGGGGTTTGGACTTTTCTCCCACAGTGAGAGCGAGGGCCCATACGTAAAGCCAAGGATCTTATCAGGCCCACTGCAGCGGCTACTAAGACTATTGGTCAACACAGCCAGCTGCAAACGCATTCAGCCCAGGCCGTGGAATTCAGAATGTTGAGTTAAAATTGTCCTCTTTGCATCTGTACAATAATGAGAATGTAATGGTAGCAGTTAAATGTGTATACCTGCATTTAGAAGTAATTGATTATTTATGACAATTATTAAGGCTGCACAGAAAATCACAGTTAAATTGAAATCGCAATTTGAATTTGCAAATAATAAATCAGTCAATATTCTTCTGCAAAATGTACTCTCTCCTTGGTGTCTAATAAAACCTGCTAGTTTATATTTTTAATAAAGATGTATTATTTTTTCACAAATAGTGAACTGGACATGTTTAAAATGTACACATTGAAACAAATCTTCACAATCAAATCACTCACCTTCTGCATTTTAGTAAGTAACCATCTAATCTAGCACCTACTCTTAACACTGTCAGACAAGAATTCTACTGTGGCACAAAATGCTCATACGATTTAGCCCTTTGTTTTTAGACCATCACAAGTATACGCTCTTTGCTCTACTAGCCTGAGCTTGACCACATTGTCCTGATTTTATGCATCTAATCTTAGCTTTCTTCCTGGGCCCCAGTGAATTAATCTAGATGATGGCTCTGATTTAAGCACACTCGTATTAAGGCTTTTGCTCAGTTCATTGTGAGGCCTTGTGCAGCCGAGTCCAGCAGTAGAAAGTAGAAGGCAGCGTCTAATTGCCGCTGCTTTGCCTCCCCGCTGTGTCCAGCGTGCCTGAGTGATGGCCTGCCACTCAGCTCCTATCCCCTACCTCCTCCTATGCCCTTAAAATGGATTGTAAAGGCAGTTCAATCAGTATTATGTGAATGGTACACAGATGCTCGTGCTACTTGATCAACTTTAGAGAAGTGCACAGGAGCAACAACACATGTGAAAAACAATTTAGTCTGTTTTAAAGATGTAATGTAGATGGAATCAGCGCTCTTGAAACACTTTTGTTTGTTCTTTTGCTTTGGTGACCGTACATGACCTCAAACTACAGCCGTTTACTCTTCCTGCTTTTCCAAACTTGATATACAATGACAACTATGTACTGTAGCCTTTGTCATAACTCTTGTGGTGCCTCTTGTAACACACAAAGCAAAACACCGAACTGTCCTTTAAATTCACTTTTAATTTGACCATTTGCACATTGACAGTGGGCTGTTTCTTCAAGTCCAGCTGGTCAGTACATTGGTCGAAGGGGGAGTGGTGCTGGAGGGGTTAGTTAGGGACCCATTCTGTGTCGGTGCTGCCGCCGATGATGGAGTAGACAGCAGTTAGCCCGCCTGGCTGAGTCCTCTAATGTCCGCTCCGGCCCACTTGAAGGGGACGAAGCCTGCTGTCCACTACCCCCTCACACCCCCTCCCTCCCAACAGCACCTCGTCCCTCCCCTCCCCGCTGCAGGTTTTATGAGCTCCCTTGGGCTCTCATCCATCTCTGTCACACACTGGGCCCATTATTGGGGCTGCTTGCTGCTGCTGCTGCTGCTGCTCACAAACTGGCCGGGCCCGCAGATGGGAAGGGCCTGCAGGACATATACGGTTTCGTACTTGCAGCTATTGGACAAAGACCTCTGCGAAGTCCGAAGGCAGAGAAAAAACATGTGGTCATTTCATTTGGGCTCGGACGGACCCATGTTTCTGTGGGGTCCAATATGGAGGGAATGAAATCTAACTTGTAATATGGATGGCCGCAATTAGCAAATGACAATGGGTTTTTTAAGTTAATATTATATCCTATGTAAATAACAAAAAATGATAGGGTCCTGTTGTGTATAAAGCTTTCCAACCTTCTAGTTTAAAGATATTCCAAAATCCATGTGAGTTTTGCAAGTCCAATCACAATCTTCAGACTCCTCAGAAACACTGCAATTACTCCATATTTTCCAAACTGTGTGTGGGGACTTACGTGGAGCTTATACAGCAGCACTTGAACTGGTTCGGCCATTGGGAACTTAAGGCAGTGGATTTGAATATGAAGGACGTGATAATCCAGCGGCCATCTGGTCTGACTGAATCTCATCTCATCTCATCATCACTGAATAAATAACCGGCGTAATCTGAAAACACACACAGAGAGTTGACGAGAGAGGAGGGAAAAGAAAGGGGCCAAAGTTTAGGAGTGAGCCGCGGCGGTGGATATTGAGATTTGATTTAAATGGCAATAAGGCACGGCTCCACGCATGCACACAGGCAGGCGCTTATGAATAATGAATTATGAGGAGTCGGCACTGAGGGGAAAGCAGACCAGTAATCACAGCTTTGGCTTTATTTCTTCTTTACCTCTCTGTTTTCCAGCTCGAGTAGCGCTCACCTCAGGCTAAATCATGACACTTCAATAATGCCAAGCAATGTGTGGAATGTTAAGCTAATGCCTCAGCAAGAAGTAGCGCTGGTCCCCATGAGGTAAATAGGAAGTAGGTGCAGGGTGACTTCACAATGCACAAAAGATTAGAGAAAGATGTTGTTAGCTATCTGTTGCATATTGTGACTCCTCAAAGGGAGATCAAATTAAGCAACACCGGTCTGAAAGTAAAAGTGATCATGAAGCTTCACCATTTTGTGTTATCAGTGATTTTCTTGTGTTAGCTCGGTGTTAGCTCAGTGAGTAGCAGCCGTGATCGATCAGACCGGACCAGTGCTGAAGTCAGCCGCACAAACTCACATTCCACTTTCTCAATGTTCCATGGGAGACTGTGCTGATGAATAGCACACTATGCTGCAGGCCCAACCCCAACCCCCTCTTTCTCTCTCCCACTCTCTCCACACCACTGTCCAGCCGGCGGCCGCTCTTTGGGGCTCTGGTGTACGCTGGCTGCTGGGTGGGTGGTAGCTGGGGGTGCAGGGCGGAGAGAGCAGGCATTCATAGCAACATGCAAAAGGGAGATAACAATAGCTCTTCTGGGAGAGCTGCAGATGCTTGTAGGACGGGATGTGTGGGATCTAAACTCTCTTGACACACACACACCACAAAACAAGACAAACCAGGCCGTATCTAAATTGTCTCTAACTGCCTTCTGCATTTCATGTAATGCTTAGAGATTTTTCTACAATCACATAATGCTTCCAGTGAGTTATACACTTGAGCCACACTTTAGTTCATGTCAAGTTCAAATTAACTTTGATGTAATACACTTTGGTCTAATGGCACTTATGTGTTTATTCCAGGCCTATTGAAGATGCACTGGACCCCAGAGCATGCCCAGCCCTTGAGCCAGTGGCCGGAGCAGCACTTGGACGTGTCGTCCACCACCTCGTCGCCGGCGCACAAGTCGGACTTGTACGCGAGCCGGAGCCGCGGCTCCTACGCTTGGGCCAATGATGACATCTCTGCCCTCACCGCTTCCAACCTGTTGAAGCGATATGCTGAGAAGTACTCTGGCATGCTGGACTCGCCCTATGACAGGCCTCCTGTGGGCTCATACCCAGAGCCAGGCACTTTTGGACTCAATGGCCACAAAACTGAACTGGAGCCCTGGCCGCTCACACACAGCACTGATGTCCCTTATTCTATAGTAGCTTCTGGAGGTCACGATAGTCTGCCAGGCTCTAAAACTACAGCTGCGGGGGCTAGCACTGTGTCTGTAGTCAACAGTAACCTTTCAGATTCTGGCTACAGTGGCAGCAGCTCTTGCAGTGGCTCCAGTGAGTACCCCTCCAGCTACAATGGCACATATCTCTCATCGAGCTACTGCCCCCAGCCAAACGCAGCACTTCCCCCTGCCTCACTGCACACTCTGCAGTCCACCCCTACACTGGTGCCCAGCTACAGTCCCCCCACACCTGGCTACAACTACACCCCAGGCACATACCCGTCCCAGCCAGGTCTGACCTCCAGCTATACTCACCCTTCTGCAACCTACCTGCCCTCTGGTCTACCCGTCCCCACCCCTGTCCCCACCAGGCCTACTGTGGTCGGAGGCAGCTACAGCTACCAGAGCACCAACCTGCCCGCTGAGTCCGGAGGCACATTAAAAAGGAAGGCCTTTGAAATGGGTCTGGAGGAGGAAGAGAACACAGATGGCTCTCGCTTCAGAAAGTACAGCTCACCGTACGACAAAACTGAGTGCAGAGGAAACAGCTTTAACAGTGCAGGCAGCACGGACACTCAAAGCTTCAGACCCAGTAAGCCCTCCTCACAGCCCCTGGTCTCCCCACAGTACGGGGCCGGGGACTACAGCCCTCCGGCGGGGCTCACAGGAGAGAATGGAGCCTCTGAACAAAGTTACTCCCAGCTCCGCCCCCCGTCCCACAAACGCACAGATGCTCTTAAGAGCCTGGACCCGCGGCTGTTGGACCTCGTCAATGGAGAGTTACTGGACTGCTCCCCAGCACTGGGCTGGACTGACTTGGTGGGACTGACCCATGTGAAGTCTGCTCTGGAGGAGGACCTGCTTTGGCCCGTGCTGAGGCCTAGTCCTGTGGTGAGGCCGCCCAGAACCGTCCTGCTGTTTGGTCCTCGTGGAGGTGGAAAGACCACACTGACCCGCTCCCTGGCCTCACAGTTGGGTGCCTCCTTATACCGCGTGAGTGGAGCCCTGCTGGCTGCCAAAGGGAAAGCTGAGGCTGAGCACATCCTGGGTGCCCTGCTGCAGGTGGCGGGGGCCCGACAGCCCTCAGTGGTGCTGCTGAGTCATGTGGAGGCCTTAGAGGAGGAGGGCCTCAGACAGACGCTGCTGTCCGTTCTGGAGAAGGCCCAGCTGGGCTCCAGCGGCCTGGTCATCCTGGTGTGCGCCACTGGGAGACCCGATCTCCTGCAGGACTCGGTGCACCGGAGCTTTGCTAAGCGGTATCACGTGGGTCTGCCAGATGGGAGTATGAGGAGGCAGGTGCTGCTGCAGGCGCTGGGCCCTCAGAGCTGTGGGCTGAGTGACAGAGAGATGAGCGCTGTCCTGCAGCGCACAGAGGGCTTCTCTGTGTGGGAGCTGATCCAGCTCAGTCAGCAGGCCCTGTCCTCCGCCTCCCCATCAGGAAACCTCCATGGGATCCCCACGGCCACCAAGCCACCTGCCTTCACAGACTTTGAGAATGCCTTCTGTAAGGTGCGCCCACACAGCACCACTAAAGAACTGGACACTTGTTTAGAGTGGAGCAAGATGTACAGCCACTGAGAGCAGCCAGGTTCTGCTCGGACTGCTCCATGACCCAGATATGGCAAGCCTTTGAAATGTGTTGTTTTTGTAATTTCTGATTATGCAGCCAAAAGAGCCAGTGACAGAGGTGAGAAAGAGGAGCGGTTTGCTGGCTTTAGCATGCCATGGTGTGCTACTTTAATTTGCTTTGAAAATATCTGCAATATTTTCCCCCAAAGACAAGAAAGACAAATAGGCCTCGATGCGTGGGATAATGTATTAGTTGTTTGGCCTATGGGAAAATCAGAAGGCGATTTAGATCCTGATTAGCCTTGGTCCAGGACAAAATCAATGATATGTTGCTAGGTGACGTGGTCCAAGATTATGGATAATCAGGGTTTAGGAAGTCCTCCCTTTGACTGCGACTCTCAGGATCCTATTTATTGCCAGTTCAGCTCTGTATTATCCTCATATTTAGTTATTGGGCTTTCAATAATAATGCCGTTTGAAGGGCTTTAGGAAATCTGCAGTAAATTACTGTTTTGACCAAAAAACTAATTTAACCAAATACGCTGCTGCTCTAGTACTCCTCCTATAAAATCCGGTCCTTATCCAAAATCAAATCTTTACAGCATATCACCAAAACAAGTTAGAACCCCTCGCACAGTAAATGTACAATATCTACCTTTCACCACGTGATTCTTTCAATCCATGTGTCACATTCCTCATTGCTGCAGTCCTGAGATTCCCGCTCACTCAACAGTGCATCCCCCTCAGCCTGTTCATGTACCTTTTGTTTCTAGTGTGTAGTCTTGTTTGAAATGCTCAGGAAGAATTTCTTTACCTCAGAAATATGAAATAAAGAATGTATGTAATCTTAGGGTCTTAGTAGAGAGGAGCAGCAAGATGAAGAAGCCTGTCTCTTGTCATACCCACTGCAGCTGGGCTTTACCTCGGCAGAGAAACTTGAATATGCTACAAAGAGTAACATTGAATGTACTTCAGGTATTTCAAAGGATATTTGATGCCATAAATCCATGTATTATTATATATGAATATATAAATATTTTTTTCTGTTTCCTTATCCTTTATTTTCATTGTAGTTTATGATGGAGTGATGATTGTCTAAAAATGTAGAAAACAGGAAATATTCCTCCTTTTGTTGGACAAACTGCTTTAGCGCTCATGTTTACTGTATATGCATGTCTGCTGTAAATATAAACAATCACACACTCACGATCTGAGCACAATGCCATCCAAGAACAGACCGAAACACATAAGGTTTTAGTGAATCCCACAGTCAAAGCTGTTGACGGACATAAGGACTTCCCTCATGTAGACAATCCAGAGAAAGGCCTCTGCTTCCTCTTGAACGCAGCGGAAAAAGCCGCTCATGCTCACTATATTTGACTGTTGCCATGGCCCACTTGTACACACACTGACGTAATATTTCCCACTGCCCCGTCCCCATCACTCTTTCGCTCCTTTTCTCTCCCCAATGCACTCTCATTAGATTGGATTGCCCCCTGGTCACAAGCCCCAGTGGCCATGTGGCGCTGCCCCCCCCTCCCTGCCTCCACCCGCCTCCCGCCTGGACCCACTCTTGGGGAGTGGAAGTGGCCTGATTGATGTCCGGCAACCTTATATCACAGCACAGCTCCCCTCTCCAGCTGGTGGCTTCAGTCATGCCATACAGCCTGATCAATCAGAGGGACCCCTGCTGTGCACACTGATCACTGTCTGAGCAACGCAAAAACGCACTTACACTCAGCCTCTGCCTTAGAGCTCTGGATATCACTATTACTCACCATGAATCCACCACCTTAGACTTTATTCTTAACTAGGACTGGACAAGAGAAAGCAATATTCAATAACTGTCTTGCTATAACGATATTCCATTGAAATGTTTTACAAAGCCTTTTGAACACAACATGTTCAATGACATTTATACTACAATTTTTGACATTATGTAAAACTATACTTTCAAAAAAGGAAATCGAAACAAGGCAATAACGGAAATAAAACGGAAAAATTATAATTAAATGTGAGCTTTTGCACATTTTTAACATAAAATGTAACAATAACAACACTTCGTGCTCCTAACTCTCATTTGCTCAGCTTGTCCAACAAAAGGTCTTTATTTTTTACATGTTTTAATCTGTTGTTGCGGTTTTTAGTTCTTGTACATTTTCTGTAACCATTTCTACCTCATTTTGCGGCATATTGTACATGAAAGTATTTATTTCATGTCTTTTTTGATGTCTCTTTTGAAAACGATAATGTTCTTGAACTGTATTGGTCTACCTCAGAAAAGACTGTATTTTAAGAAAAAGATTATCAACAATATTAAACCGAATTTGTCAGTATTGCATTGCGCCTGCCCCAGTGTTTTCTGTTCGTGGGTTACTGTGTTTGCTGCTCCCTTTTGTCTTGACCCCAGCGATGAGGTCGGCGCCGCTACTTAAAGTGATTGCCGAATCGTTTGAACGCATAAACAGTGGAGGGTTTGGAGACGGAGGAGATCACGCTGGGCTCTGTAGAGTCAGCAGCCCTCACACGACTGTAACTGCACCAGCCGGATGATGAGAAATCTAGGACGAGATCGTTTTCAAGTGAGACAGTCCCAGACAGAGCCACTAGCTTTTTTCCAAATATATCACAACATACAGACCCTATATTATGCTTTACACAGGCGTTTTACAGTAATCTTGGACACCTTAATGTTTCTAAAATTCTTCAAAATATGGGTAAACCTGGCAGGATGTACCTTTAGCAGACGCAGAAGAAAGAGGTGATATACTTAAGTAAAAGTATCAGATTGAGTTCTACTTCAGTGAAAGCATTCATTCATTTATTTCATCACAGGAGGTAGGCAAAGGGATCAATTAAAAAAATCGGATTAGATTGCCTGAAAAGGAGTGGGAAGGAAGAAAAACTTAAATAAACAGTGTAAATGTAGTCTGCTTCCAAATATACTTTATAAGTAGAGGAGACTCATTATCATCAGCTCATCTAGGGCTGCACAATTCATTGATATCGAATCGACATCGCAATTTTAAATACCGTATTTCCCGGACTATAAGCCGCACTTTTTCTCACATTTGACTGGTTCTGTGACTTATACTCAGGTGCGACTTATATACTAATTAATATGTTACGTTAACATACCAGACACACATTCAGTTCGTTGTTTATGCTTTGTGTAGCTGGATAACCATCAATGTGTCACGTTAGCGTACCGTACACCCGTTCAACCCATTGTTCTCTATTCTATTGTTATTATTATAACTTGTTTTTGGTCTCGGATGATGTCAAATAAATTTGCGCCAAAAAAATGCGACTTATAGTCCAGTGCGACTTATATATGTTTTTTTCTTCATTATGCATTTTCTGGCTGGTGCGACTTGTACTCCGGTGCGACTTTTACTCCGAAAAATACGGTACTGCAGTTATCGAAGCCCAAAGACTGAGGGTTTTTCCCCCCAGCGTTTTATGAAGCTAAAGTGTAATAAACGAGTACCCCCATGTGTAACTGCAGTTTTAGAAGTATGTTTTGCTGGCAATAGTAGAGCTGGGACAGTGAACAATAATATTGGTAATTGTGGGGAGGGGAGGAGGCACAATTAGTTGATTGTAGCCATTTTTTTGTCATCATCACCTATGAGGATAATCATTCTAAAACCACGGCCCCAGAGCACATGGCTAATGTCATTTTAAGTCCAGCTACAGCAGAATCAAAACTCATTTCCCCATAAGAAACAGTATGAATATATGAATATATAAAATTGAAATCACAAACCGAATCGCAATTAGGTTTTAAGCTCATCTAAGCTCATCAATCAAAAGCATCACACACTTTAAATGAAGCTTAAACCCTTGACTTGAAGTAGGCGTTGCTTCCTTTTTTACATCTTATTGGAATAAAAGGTTATTCACCATCTGAAAAAATGACTGTGACAATGTGCATTCATTTGTGTGGGATGTTGTCACAATAAGAGGGGTTGGTTGTCCCTATTGTTGTTCATGGGTTTTTGGTGTTGACATGAAGAAGAAAAAAAAAATCTCAAAAACTCTTGTTTCTTCTGATAAAAAGATGAAATAAATTTTAAACTAGTCAAATGTAGCAATTCACCAAATCTCTCTCCTGTTTAACTGCGTAGTCGGTGTATATTGTGTATAGTTTGTGTTTTATGTCAGTGTGGCATCAACCTGCAGGTATAATCTGGCTGGTCATTAAAAAGCATTAAATAGGCATTGAATCAAAAGTTCTTGGAAAATCATGACATTGCTCAACTCATTTTACAGCATAAGTTTGTCAAAAATACAAACATTTTGGTCTAGATTAGAGATTTGGCAGAAATCATACTGTATTTCTTCTCAATAGTTGTATATAATGCTCTGGCGTTGCTCCCCCTTTTCTCTTAAATCAAATATATAATTATCAAAACTTATTAGACTCAACAACAAAACTTTCTAACCATTTATACACCATGTGACAACCAACCCGAGTCCATGAAGTCATCCCCAAATGTCTTTAAAACAATATAAGCTCTAACACATGGCCTTCCTACATTTGCACTTCCTCATATAGTTATTCTGTAGTGAATGTATATTTATAAACAGGAATGTATGTTTTTTTTCACAATTATTTGTGTTATGGCTCGTTCTGGCACATGAATTCTTTCAGGATTAATAAAGTTCAATCTTATCTTATATCATATCTTAAAACCTGTGGCTCTCATTACAACAAGTAGCCTAGACATGAAAGTTTAAGAAAAGGCATAACATTTTTTAACTCCTTCTTGTCTTGGAAAATGGCTAAATGCTATATACGTATGCATGTATTGAGGTTTTTCTCAGCATTTGGAAGGTGTACATGGCTAATCTTGGTAGAAAATAAAAGGTTGGACCTTGGTTTAGTTTAGTTTATTAGTTTATTTGTCAGGGACCATGTACAAAATACATTAATCTTAACGAAAATATGCTTTGTACCAGATTTAGCTATTGCTCATTTCCATCTGCAGTCCCCGGGCAGGTCACACAATATTAAAATACACTTTACAAATATACAATAGCTCACAGTAGCAAAAGTAATATTATTAATCCATTATTAACCTTAGCTGAGTATTCAAAATATGATCAAAATGTCATAAAATTCTAACAAAATACTAAAAGTTACAACATTATATTTACAATTTAACTGGACGGATGCTGACACACCTGGTTATCAATGAAGTGTTTTTTCAAGTTTCGAGAAAAAATGTTCCAATCTATACACAACTTCAGCCTTCAGTCTGGAGCTGATTCCATTATTTTATAGTTTTAAATGAAAAGGCTGTTTGTGTAAAGGCAGAGGATCTTTTTTGGATGGCACAGTTTCTGTGGCAGTGGAGCGGGATGTACGCCTGGTTTGCTCAGAGTAAAGTTAAATTCATTTTTTTAATGGAGGTGGAGCAGTACTATTAACAACTTTGAAAACTGTTCTTAAATTTGTATATGAGGTGAAGTTGTCAAAGCTGAGGATTTTGTACCTACTAAGGATATTACAATGATGATAAGGGAGAGGTTTTCTGTCCCTTCAGATCCTGATTATAGACAGATCTGAGTGGTTTTAATAAGACCACACGTCTTATTGGCCTGAGACCAACAGGACAAACAGTAAGTGATATATGGAGAAATCATGGCATTAAAGAAAGTGAAAACAGATCAGACTGTTATGTGTCTAAAGGTAGAGATGCTGTATTTAATTGAATTACATACTTTTTTAATGTGCTTTTTGAAGCTCAGTGTTTTGGTCCAAATGGACCCCTACATATTTAATTTCAGTTACAATGTTTATTTTTGCTCCATTAACATAGATGTTTGGCAGATGTAACACAGATGTTTGGGGCTTATTGCTGAGTAAAAATATACTGGTTTACACTGAAATGGAAAAATCTATTTTCCGCACATATTTACATCAAAAGAAGCAACTACAGAAATAGACAATTCCATGTGATTTGAGGGCCCTGCAGAATGCCAAGAGATCAAACCACTGAAAAACTATACATGTTTTATTTATTATAATCTTGCTGTGCCAAATTTGGCACATGGTGGAACAATCTGGTACAAAAGTGCAATTTTGGCCTATTTTGCTGCGTGCAACACGTCAGTCGCTGTAGGTGAAACCACTGAACCCAGTGGTGCTCTACAGAGCATCCTCACCACAAGTCTTATGTTGAGAAAATCATTATTGCAGGAGAAGAATAATGCCACCAAACATATTATATATCAGTCCCACCGTTTGGTGTGGCTATAATAAGAAATGTGACAACCAACCCGCACAACAACCAGCCCCGTCTGAATGCTGGTGTTTTAGACTTCAGATGTGTCTGATGAGAATGACTTTAGTGCAGCTCTGTTTGTGACTGTATTGTAAAATGTAGTCCAGTAGAAAGTACAGATACCTGCTCTAACATGTAGTGAAGTACAAGTAAAAAATGTTCATCATAAAATTGACCAAAATGTGAACTTTTAATTTGTACTTTTACTTTGTTGCTTACAACATGTGCATATCATAAAATAATGCAAAACGGAGAATATGGGCCATTGTAACCATTCTGATTAACACCTACTTCTAAATACCTAATAATAAGATAAGATAAGATAAGATAAGATAAGATAAGATAAGATAAGATAAGATAAGATAAGATAAGAGAAGAGAAGATAAGATAAGATAAGATAAGATAAGATAAGATAAGATAAGAGAAGATAAGATAAGATAAGATAAGATAAGATAAGATAAGATAAGAGAAGAGAAGAGAAGAGAAGAGAAGAGAAGAGAAGAGAAGAGAAGAGAAGAGAAGATATAAGGGGGATACTGCTCTATCCAAAGTTACACTGTGTCTAAACAAGCATCATTATGTGTACATCTGTACAATACAAAATGATTATTACCCAGAGTGATCAGAATCTTACCTCAGAGAACACCTGTATTTCGCTAATGTACAGAGCAATCGTTGTGAATATACATGTATCATGTATTGTGTTGTGTTGGTCAATGGAGCCTTTGCAAAATTGTAAAACAATTCTATCTCAGCCAAAGTGCCATTTCTATGGCATTGAAAAGTAAGATTAAAATGTCACTGTCTGCAGGGTTATGTAAGTTTTACTCTGAAATAGTAACAGCCTGATTGCACAGTCCAGTCTCCCAGAGTGCAGCATGTGTCCACGCGTTTTGTGTGAAGACTGCAGCCTCCGCAGCACACCCCAGAGGCCTGGGCCTGCAGCTCAGGGCTCAGAGGTCCTCCATCCCTGTCACTGTCTGTAAACAACACACTGTCCCAGCGGCCCACACTATTCCTGGCTACTCCTCACATCTCTCAAAACACTCAAAACTAATGAGCAAAAAGTCAATCTGAGCAACTGTCCGCAAATCTATGCCAATTTTGACAAGACATTTAAAAAAATGAAGTGAGCTGATATGTACACAATGTTTAACATGTCACATCTTCAGAAGGACATGAAACTAAGTATTTTTGAAAGAACTATATTTAGTCAATATTAAAGGCCCTGATTTTTAGGATAGAAAAGGGAGCGATTTGTGTCCAAACTGATCTCTAACACATTTATAACTCCCAAATCCTTCACAAGAATGAGTTTAGAAACATGTTCCCGACTTTCAGAGCGCAACACTGTCACGTAATGAAAGAAACTATTAACTGCTAGTTCACGACTGAGTGAGAGACTTCAGGCAAAGGATCAGAAATCAGTTTTTACAATACAATTAACACATTTTATTCCATTACTATGTAAAACTATTTAGTTGCTTAAGCCAAATAATACTTTTATTTATTTGTATGTATTTTTGTGTGTGTTTTTTGCAGAGGACAAATGTGTAACTCAATAACTTAAAGTGTAACATGGCAACTATGATGACTACACAGACACAGGACACACCTCATTTATTTTATATTAATCATTTCCCTCACCAGGTACAGTATGATGGCTGTACATTAGCAGGAAACATGACTCATTTTCTCCTGGTGGAGGTTGTGAAACAAGACTTCTAAATCATTGTTGATCAGTTTTTGAACCTTCACAGCAGGATCAAGCCGTATAACTGCTGTGAAGTAAGTGAAACTAGTTTTTGTTCATCTTTAATTAGCAAAAATATTGACAAATACTTCAACAAAATAATATTAACCGATTAATGATTAACGCTGTAAAAAAAAAAAATAACAATAAAGAAAAGATTGAAGTTGGATGTGAAGGATAGTGTTGTCAAAGCGAGGTGTGAAACATCTGGGTCCCAGCAGAGTGGAGCGATTCTGCCGCTGATGACAGACTAATTAATTGTCTAATAATGATGCATAGAGCCACAAACACAACCTTGTGCTGCGGCCGCCCTTCATCCTCTGACGAAGGATAATCGCTCCTGCAGCTGTTTCCAAATGATTTCTACACTATCGCTCTGTCACAAACTCAATAACGCTACGGAGTAACCTTGTGCACACCGATGAGGGGCTGTGTGGAGGTGGGACACTGGCCAAAGCAACAATTACAATCATTAGTTTATGTATTTTAATATGCTATTACTGCATTAGTCAAGGGTGTCCGTATGGAAATGTCACATCTATAGAGGCCGACCGATGTGGGGTTGTATAAGGCCTGGACATAATCATTTCTGGACATATTTTATAATTGTAAACATGTAAAGAGTCTGGAATTTGGCTTTTCATTTTTAATTAGAAGGAATGTTGGGTAATATTAAAGCTAACATAGGGATTTTACATTAAAACGTAAAAAAATAGATATAATTTCACAATTTAAGCTCCTTTACAAAAGACAGCAGCAGATATTGTTGTTTCAGCTTTAACCCTCTGAGGACTTGGGGCATTTTTTATTGTTATTTTTGCCTGGTATTTTTTTTTATTTTTTATTGCTTTTGAAACACCTCCTCATGGTGCACCATCAAGTGCTTGGACTCTTTATTTTCATAACAAATTGAACTAGTATCATCTGAATGCTGTAGTAGAGTCATATAGAGTCATGATAGAAGCAGAAAAACAACCAAAAAAATTGAATTTCTCACCTGACTCTTTCCCTATATGCAAAACATCAATGGCTATGGCTGTGGACATTAATGTTTAGTGGTTAGACCTGGTCCAGGAGATGGAAGATAAAGGCTGTAGTTACTGTAGAAATGTTTATTTTTGATAAAAATCACACAAAAAAATGTAGGCGCTCATCGCACTTTTTTGATTATTATTCTACTAAAATATGCT
>OMNZ01026091.1:11666-26905 GCA_900303255.1 Lesueurigobius sanzi | reverse complement strand
TTGAAAACGGCTGGCAGTCAATGAGTTAACTGCTAGTTTGAAGTACTGTGAGGCTTAAAATAAGTATTTTACACATTTTAAGATGATTGACCCAAAGTTAAAGTACCTGAACTGGAATTTCATAAGATATAATTTCTTGTTTAAATATTTTGCATGAAGTATCAAACCAAAACAGACCCAACTCTATGCTTGTATTTAGATCTGCTGTTCCAATTTCAAGTTATATTTACTAAGCATTTTTTTCTTATTTTAGTCATCAAGACCCAAAAATAAGTGAATATTTCTTTGTTTTAAGAAAATAGTTCTAAATGTTACTGCTTGAAAAAAGATACGATTTTTAGTCTAAAAATGCTAGTTTCAAGATTGCTAGTATTATTTTCTTATTTTTGAAAATCTTACCAAGTAAAATTTTCTTGTTCTGTTGGCAGATAATTTTGCTTGTTTTAAGTATTATTTTTCTTATTTTAGTATTATTTTTTCTTATTTTTTTAAGTGGACTTTTTGCAGTATCGAAAATCATTTCTTTGGTTTTATTTGGATTCAATTTTAACTTCAGATCCTCGCACCACGCCTTAAAACCTTTTACTTCCTCATGAATGTGAGGGACTATAGACATGAGCTTTGGTCCAGGGAAACCATTGAAAGTAAAACTAGTGCAAGTAAAGTGGTCTGACTCACCTGTGTCCCACCTGGGGGCCTGGTACAGATGTGCCTTGGTCTTCCATGGCTCCGGACTTCGCGTCGCTATTGCATGGTTTTCGTCCATTTCCCTGATGGCATTTCCATGGGGACAGTGGAAAATCCTCTGCCACTGCAACAAGACGAGGAAACTTGGAAATTATTACTTGTACAGTAGTTTTATCACATCCCTACTTGAGAAATGTTGAGTACTCTAAAGCAGGTTTACTTTATGGCAGGACAATTTTCTTTCTCATCAAAAAACTTGTACAAAGTAATAGAGGATGTACCAGAAGAAATCTTAGAAGAATGGAATTTGTTTAAAAAGTATTTCATCTCATATGTTTTTTTCTTCTACAATACATTAATTTGAGATTTTATTTTGGCACCTACTGTGGGTATTTTCTAGCTACAGTTAAGTTCCTGGTGATATTTCAACGCATTTATTTTGAAGGAACCATTTGGTAAATGCTGGCAAGCTCTACTTTTATAGTGATATGACAAAAGTAATAGAAAAGTTGTGATGGAGTGTCCAAAAAATGTATTTAAAATCTAGTAGCCCGCTTGTTAGAGGAACAACATGCGTGGAAATGTAATTTAGAAAATAATTTGGGCATCTGTGATAGAATGTGTACATTTGTTTAATCAATTTGATGTTCATTGTAAGGTTAAAAGGTATTAACCTTGCCTGCAAGCTGAATTCTCGCGGTATTTGTGAATTCACAAACACACGAGAATCCATCTTGCCCCGAGCCGCTAAAGGGTTTGAGCCAGGACCACCAGTGGGACGGAGCCGCGAAAGCAGCAGGTGCCGAGCAAAACAAACATTTGTTTCGAAAATAAGGTAGTGTGGGTTAAGGTGCCTTCAACCCACAAACTCGTGCTACAAAAAAACGCAAAAACCACTCGACGACATTATGATATAAAGCTCAGAGCCGCTAGTATCTAACAAACAACTACGAGCGAAACTCCGAACGGATTCGTTTGGAGCGGTCCCAGATTGATATTGTGGAGAACTCAACTACGAGTGCTACACAATGTCTATCTGGCTCTTGCCAGGTTAAAAAGGTATGGCTGTCAGAGCATTTTAGCCTACGTGGTTATCCTTTGGTATGTTTACACAGCTGCGACTTTGGTAAATATTTGAATGCCTCTCCTCACCTTGGCCTGTACCTGCTGTTGATGAAGCTCTCCACAAAGGCAGTTCCTCTCTCTGAGCTTCGAATACGGTGCCGGACACTTTTCCACGTTCTGTTTAAAAGCCAGCGGTTTCTTCATCTCCTCCATCAACTTCCTCCTGCCGCAGTTTTCTGAAGACTCCCCTTCTGTCTCGATCCGTACGTCCGGACTGGTGCCTTTCCTCGCGTGGCCCTTGCAAGCTTCGCAGGTCGGCAAAATCAGGTTGTTCCGCGGTCGGAAAGGCGCGAATTTGCGCTTCGACACTTGAGCCGGACTTGCGGGTGGGTTGTACACCCTTTGCTTGTTCGAACACCTCACGCAGAGCCGATGGGCCTTCGCAGCATACGAAATTAACGCATTTTCGTTGTAGTTCCGGCTAACGCAGCACTCGTGGTCCGACATACTTCTCCGGTCCGCTATCCCCGTCTGTTTGTATCTTTCCTTAGGCTTACGGATCGCGATGGCTTCCTTGAATTCCGCGTCTAGCTTTCGCCGTCTTGCTGGAATGTCCAAGCTTCTGTTGGCCATTTGTTTGTTGAGCTTTCGCGCCGTTATGGGCATCTTGCTGTAGCTTGCGTTTTCAAAGTCGGCTAGCCAGCTTGTCGATGGTAAATACGCTGGTAAGGATTCGAAGGATGTGTCATGCATGGCTCCATCGATCGCCGAATCGTCAGAAACCAGGAGATTACGCAAACATTTGGTACCCATATTGCTGGAAACGAAATTAGTATCCGCTTTCCTATCAAGGCGAGCTTGTTTTGGAGTCTCTATTTGCGTTGCTGTTGTTTTTTCAGAAGTGTTCTCCAAATTTGGGACCACATCTTCCAAGTCCTCACCGATGGATTTTGTCACATGAGCAATCGGTACGACCTCCTCTTGGGCCATTTCCACCGTCGTTATGAGTATTTCAGACGAAAGGACTTCACCACGCAATGTTTCATCGCAAGATTCGATCAGAAACTCGGGCGATGGCACCAAGGTATCCTCTGCTGACCAGACCGCGGACTCATTAGTACGTAATTCGTCGAAGTAGTTCACATCAAAAGGAAGATGAACAACTTTGAGGTCTTTGTCATTGCGGATTGTATGGACATTGGCAGCCATTTTGATCCTTGAGTGATTTGTCGGTGTCGTTTCCTCACGTAGGCTCTTATCATTTCCGCGCGGAGTCGCTACGATGAGTATATCCGGACAAGCTTGGTGAGATTGCTGCAGATTTCCTTCAGGAATCACGATTTGTGAGTTTTCCTCCGGCAGCAAACCGTTCTGGACAATCGAACTGTTCTGGACGATCGAACTGCAGTGGACGACGTCTTGCGCAAACATCTCCGACGTTTCGTTGGCGTGTAGAACTTGCAAACCCGCCGGCGTCGCGCAACACTGGATCCTCACCTCTTCCGTCTCGATCAGGAAGCTGCCATTTGGTGGCGTAGCGTTAGCCGACAGAGGCGCCAGCTCGTTCAGCGCCATCGTACGGTCTTCCTGCTGAACGGACAAAGCCGCGGTACGATTCGCAGATTCGTTGGAGGTCTCAGATTGGTTGGAACTCCGCGGCGAGGCAGGCAGCGGCTCGGTCTGGACCTCGGAGCTGGTGACGTCTCGCTGCGGTGGGTTTTGCTGGTAGCGCAGTCTCCGGGCGTGGTAGGCCATGGATTGGTAGTACTGCGGGTTGAGCACACGGCGGTAGTCCATGAGGTGGAGGTGAGTGTGGGGCACCACGAAGCCCGGCGCCTCCATGTACGGAGCGGGCTGGAAGTGCGGCATCAGAGGTAATCCGTACCCTACAGAGCAAGAGACACCGCCTTTAGAACAGTGTTGAGTTATATAATTCAGCATAAATTTAGTTCAAATAATTGAATATGGTTCTGCTAAATTAAAAGTAGTTAACAAGGCTAAAACAGACTAAAATCTCAATATATTTTTTTTAATAAAAACTAAAAAATTAAAGGAAAGAACTAAAAACATCTGAACTTCAGTGGCTGTTTGAAAGAGCCTCATATTAACAAAATCACTTTTGGATCTCGTCTTAGTTTGGTCAGCCAACTGGAGTAAAACAAATCATTTTCCCAAGTCTAATACTAAACCAGATTTCCTAATCGTGGAATACAGTATAGAGCTTCGGAACTGCAATGCATTGTGGGAATTTTGCCACCATTTTTCAGGACCACATAACAATGAAAACACAGCCCATTTTCATTATTATTCCCTGGTTGATGGTGCGTTCTAACATGGCAGTCAACTACACATGGCCATGTTATTTTTACGGCCTGCAAGTTAAGGGGGCGGTCTTGTTACAGTGATTGGCTAATCCGAAAAGGGGGCGTCAACCTTTTCGTTGCTCCTGTCTGACGATACGATTTCTTAGGTCTAACCATCTGTGGCCCCGCCCCCTTTACTTTGCATTTGGTGAGAGGAATCGAGAAAAGAATAAAGCAGGCCGTAAAAATAAAGCAGAGCGAAAAAATAAAAGAGAAGAAATGAAAAATAAATTAATGAATGAATTAAAGAATAAATAGATAAATGCAGACAGAAAATAATAATAAGGCTTTATTCTTTGTTTTGAGCTCAAAACAGGCGTTTAATAATAATTATTAATTTGTAAATCTCAGCATTTGTAGTGATATCTTAATTATTTGCCCATATGGACATTTATTTATTCATTTATTTATTTATTTATTTATTATTTTGGCACTTTTAGTCCTCCATAGACCTGTTCCTTCAATTGGCAATGCATTTAAATTATACGTCACTAAAGTTCACACGTTTTCTTTTCAATTGTATTTTTTTTTTTAATGACGTTTTAGTCTCATTAACTGCTTTTAGCCCAATGTTATCCAGCAAAAATATTACTTTGACTAAAATGATGAGGAGAAAATGTATTCAGAATGCAAGTCATCAAAGTAAAGTTCTCCTCACCAAACCCTGGGTACCCTCCTCCTCCTCCTCCTCCGTAGGGGTAGTGGTGGCTGTAGTTGAGCGGCATGGCCAGAGGAAGCGGCCACTGCATGCTCTGCACCGGGAGGAAGGGCTGCTGCGGCTGCACGTAGAAGAACGGCTTGTGGTGGTGGTGGGTCTGGGGGTGGTGGCCCATGCCCTGGTCCTCGGGCCTCGCCGGGGTCGGACCGTGCGCTGAGCTGGGTCCAGGAGGAAACGGCTGGTTCATCGTCGAGGTCCCCGCGTCCATGTCGAACAAAAGCGAAGGGAGAAAGGTTGATGATTGATAAATGTGTCGCTGGGTAATCGCTGGCAAACAAACAGGACTTTCTCTTGTCGTGTGTGGTTTTTTTTTTTTTGATTAGGAAGGAGCAGCAGCCTCGTGCGGACCTAAAGCGGCTCTGATTGGCTGCGATTGGAGGCGCAGGTGAGAGGCGTCACGTTAACGTCAAGTAAAGGCCAATGAAAATAGCTCCCTAAAAGGTATAAACTATATGTATTGGGATAATTGATTCATACTTTAGTCTTCTTTATTTCTGTAGCCTATGCATTTTTATTTTATTTTATTTGAAGTAAGATTGAAGTTGAAATTGAAAAGCAAGTGAGGACCTGAGGATCTAGTTCTCGTTTCACATCAAGTCCCACCAAATAAAATATTTGACCAGGCCAAGATAAAATCATATCAGGACTGAACAAGACAATGACATGAAATAAATGAAAACCGTGTGGAAATGGTGTAGGCCTAAGAGTAGACAAAAATATTTACTCAAGTAACATTACACTGAAATAATTTTACTCAAGTAAAAAGTTGTGACACCTATAATTACTCAAGAGTAAAAAAAGTACTTTGTGAAAATACTTGTGCATTTAAATGTGTGATTTATGTTTCAATAGTGACATAAGTTATGAGGAACAAAGCATACAATTATGTGAAAATCATTTTTTTTAAATGTCAATTCCATAAAATACAAAAAAATAATCAATTGTGCAGAATAATGTGCAAAGCACAAACTACATCCAATTTGCAAATTAAGTTTTTGGCATTTACTCGAGTGGAATAGGTAACTTTTTTACAAAAATAAGTGTCCCCACTGGAGAGACCATCGTTCGCTCATGTGATCAAGCTGAACTACACTCGTGTTTTTTGTTCAACCACAATGATCTGGACAGGGCCCATTGGACCAGAGTAGGGTTATTTCAGAGCAGCTTCAGTCCCGTCTCAGGAAGAAGACTGCGGAGTTTCCATCAATGACAGGTCCAGCTGACTGAAGGACAGCTTCATCCACCAGGTCATCAGGAAGCTGCTTCTTCTGTCACATGTCCTCAGATGGGCAGCTCTGTTGATGCCAGCCATTGTAGGTTATTATCAAGGTCAATGAGACCTTGGCTGCCATTTGGTGGCCGGTATTTTGGGCAACTGGTTTATGATAAAACTACTAAAACTAAGTACAATTACTTCAAAGGAATTGTTAAGACAAAATTATGCCTAAATCAGAAAAACATAGACTAAATTAAATGATCTCGGTCTAAAAATGCAGATAGGAGAAACAGGCCTAAATTTAAAAAGTCATTATTTTAATTGGCCCAATATTCAAAATTTAATTATAGAACTTGATAACCAACACTGGCCTTTTAATTTCCACAGTTGCAGATCTATCCAGCCACATGTATAACAGAACACTCAATCCACACAAGTGTTTTAGACCGCTCTTTTATTGAACTGGCCCCAAACAGTGGCTCCCCGTGTGAGACCTCCGTGAGTTCATAGGAATCGTGCCAAGGCAGAGTCACTGCGAAATCTATACTTTTATACATTAATATTCAACCTAAATCTGCTTCTTCGTGCGCCGTGCGTTTCACCTCGTGCCCAAAATACAACCTCATCCAACAGTCACTGCTTTGGGGACCTGCCACGACAACAAAGGTTCAACTTTTACAATATCTGTCAAAATGAATGTATAGAAAAGGGGGTGTATTGCTGTAGACTAAGATGTATATGTAAGTCCACCCACAGTTCAACAGTTCACATTGGGGACGTCAACACGGAGGCTCCCTCATCACAGCGCCTGCAGAACACATCGAAGTCACTCAAATATAAAACCATTAATATTCAGTATATTCAGCTGTCAGACCTCTGTCCCAGTGCGATGGCGGCGGCTCGTCCTCCTCGTCTCTCGGCCGATGGTACATCACCTTCCTCTGGGGCAGCTCTGACGAAGACAAGGGGAGGGGAGTTGAGGGTTTTGCATTGCAGTCCTCCAAGTTTTTTTTCTTTTTTTGTAATAACATCAGCCGTAGATGGAGATGACAGCTGAGATTAACTTGTTCATGCTGGGTGCTGTTTTAGAACTATTTGATAAAGGGTGTGGCAGTGGGTCACAGTGGGGTGTGGGAGGGGCCAATGGAAGGGGCTGATGGGAATTCATGGTTAGTGGTTCTGTGAAGCCTTTTACTGTGATAAAAGCTGTTTGTTTACGCTTTTCAACTAGAAACTAGCCAAATGTCCCTGATCAAAAGTTTACATATTGTGCATCTTGAAACAAACATCAGTTTTATTTTGTCAGAGTCCTGTATTTCAGCTGAAGTGAGTTTTTCTTTGCCTCTGAACAATTTTCCTGGCAGTTGTTGAAGGTCATGTAAATGTTTGATCAGGGACATTTGAGTAGTTCCTGTTTCATTATGATTTCAAAAGAGTAAACTCAGTTCTTTGGCAATAAATGGCTTCACACAAACCACTAACCATGAGAGGAAAAAAAGACTTTTGTGTTAACATTTGGCCACAACTCAAGTTCTATGGAGAAACCTTGAATCCGTACAATAATTACACTCCTTATTGTGGACAAACTAGAAACTGCTAACAGTAGAGCTAAAATAAGTTGTATATGAAACAACTCCAGGATGGTTCAGGCTTGTTGTGTAGTTGGTTGCAATGTTGGGATGCACAACAGGCAACGAACTGGGCCGTCTCATTTTCTGTGCCCTGTCAGAGTGGTGCCATATTGCATTGTGTAGTGATGCCAGTTCCAAATATCGCTGTTTTCTTCCACAATTTTCAGTTGATGTTTTGGCGAGTGGACGTGTAAGCACAGTTTATTCGAGTCACAGATCTGATACAGCGCCAGGCAGCACAGCTCTGTTTATGAACAAGGTTTTTGCAGCTCATAGAACTTTAAAAAAACAAATGTTAACATTCATGGTGCCTACCAAAGCCCCGGATGTGACATCACGATCGCTCGTAGTGGTTTCCAGGTGAAAGTTTATTTGTTAAGAACTGGCCCAAAGCCTGAAAATGTAAAAAGGGCCTGCAGTCTCCCCTTAAGAGACTTTATGCAGATTTTGATTTGACTTGAAAAAAGATCACCAATGGAACAAGGATTATTTAGCGTGTGTTTTACTGTTTTTACTGTTTTTGAGAGAAACTGGACACAAAGTGCTCAGGAATTCAGTACCACAAAAGTATTTTTTTTTTGGGAAAGGTGCTCTTTGATAACCTTGTGCCGTGAGATTTGTGATTTCACAAACTCGGGGAAATACATCTTGAAAGTCTCCAATCCCTTGCGATTGGCTCGACTCAGATATTTGTGGGACCAATGAGGTGCCTGCATTGGGGGTTAAGGCAGAACGTTTGTATGATGTAGCACCAAATGCGCTGCCGAAGAATAACAAACATGGCTACGTCTGAGGACTTACTTTTTGATGCCGCAAATGACTCCATTTTAGCTGAAATGCTACTATTTCTACTTTGAAAATGGAAAAGCAAAGAGACGTTTGTGCCTTTCTCCGACTGGAATCTGCGAAGGTACGGTAGGGCGGGTGCTAACGAGTGTTTCACCCAATTATCTTGAAGTATTGCTGTAACGGTCCCTCCCTTTCACGAGTGGATTGGTCCAGAGCCTTCCCAGATTGATAATGTGTAGAACTCAAATCAGAGAGCTACACATATCAATCTGGTACACACAGGTTAGCTCTTTGGCGCTTGGGGAACAGAAACATAAGAGAAAAGAAAGAACCAAGGCACTCCGAGTCCTCCCACATTATAATTCTCTATTTACATTTTCTAAAAAGCCTTTATTGTACTGGGCTAATACATATTAAAATCTTTGAGGCTGCTGGTTTTCCAGGGTTGGGCCAAACCTTGTCGTTGCTGTGGAGCCGTGGCCCTTCTCCGAACAGTTCCTTCCGTCCAGTGGCTCTGCTCCGAGACAGAGTCCTCTCGGCCCAGACGCTCTGACCAGACAAAACAAATCCAACATTTCAATTATAATCCACACGAACAGACAAACCAGTGTGGGCGTGTTTTTACCCTGGCAGCTCCTGTGGCTCTCCTCGTCCTCCTCGTCCTGGGCCTCTCTCCTCTCCGGGTCTTGATCCGTGGGGTCAGTCTGGTCTCTAGCGTGGTCCTTGGCCTGGTCTCTGGGCTGGTCCCGGTTCGGTGCTCGTCTGTACCAGTACTTGGTGAGTCTCGGGGGCAGGGGCTGGGTCTTCCTGGCTCCAGAGTGTTTCCGGACCACGACTCGAATGGGCTGCTCACACCCGCGACCGAATCTGAGGAGAACAGCGTGGAATACAGTACCAAACACTTTTATTGTGTGTTGCGCTCCGCAGTGGATCCAAACGTTCTCCTTAAGCCACTTTTGATCAACAACACGACACACGATAATTCAAACTTGCCAACTATCACACCAATTTACTTCATTTCGGTTTGGCTAAGTTTTATACATCTAAAATCTAGAACTGTCTGTCAGAAGATGTGAGACAGGCCTCAACTCTGACAATGTTTAAACCCAGGCTAAAAATAGCCTTTTAGCTGTGCATATGACACTGAAAGTATTCCATCGACACCAGACATCACAGAAAAGCCGGACAGAAGACATGACACTGGAGCTGACAGGTAAAAACCTGGGTAAAAACTACAGCTTATCCTCAGATTTCTTTACAATGGTGAGTTGGAAAATGGGATGCATTGTTTACGGACATAGGAGATAGTCAGATGCATGAATTTATGGTAGTTTGGGAGGCAACAATTTACAGAAAAAGTGACAAAAAGGGTTGGCAATATAGCGGCACGTCCACAAAGCCTCATGTAGGAGCAAACACAAGGGAAACTAGTGAGCGAGCCAGCAACTTCACTCTAATATACAATAGTTGTGCCTTTATTTTAGATTGCACCACACTGTAGTCTGTGTACTTTCCCATATATTTGGTATTTTAGTTGCTGAGGTGCTGCCTGATGCTCGTCCCTGCACCTTCGTAACCGAGGGCAGGGGGAGTGTCAGTTCCCGGATGTCCGACCGTGAGGATATATTATTTTAAAATCATTTTTGAAATGTGTTTGTAACATAGGCCGACTTAAAACAACCATTAATTAAATATAAAATTGCAATGCACATACACTGTATGTCTTGTTTCTTTTTGGTGAACATTTAGACTTTAATCTTTAAACGTTTTAGGGAAATTTTCTGTATTTTCTACCTGAATTTTACAATATTTTTTTAAATCTTATTGTCTCAAAAATCTAAATCTAAGTTGATGTTTGTATTTTGAAATTGTGAAAACACTGAACATAAATGATGTAATGTATTTGTAAATAATGTAAATATGGACCTTAATAGTATCTTTTGGAACAATTTGTAAAGGCTGTAAATAGAGACTAAACAGAGAGCAAGTGTTATGAGGGGGGGCAGATAACATAAGATGACTCTTCTTTACGCTCCCTTTCATTCAAGATGCATTCATTTGACAGTTTTGTGGTTTACTGTTTTTTACTTTTGAATGAAATAAATAAAATGAAAAAAAATGAAAAAAAGTAGAATCATGTCATGCCTTCTGAAAACTGAACCCCTGTGGATCCTGTACCTGGCCTCCTCGTCCGAGTCTCCGCCCTGGTCCAGGTAAACCTTGCTGCAGTGGACTTTGCTCCGTGTGGAAGCTCCTCGGGGCAGGCTCTTCCCGCAGCAGGCGCACACCCACCGCTTGGACCCGATGGCCCAGATCTCCTCCAGGTCCTCGCTCCCTCCTCCTCCTCCTCCTCCTCCTCCTCCTCCTCCTCCTCTGTACACCTGTCGGCGCGGGAACAGCTCCACCTCCTCCAGGTCCGTGGAGAACATCTCGTCTCTGGAGGAGAGCTCGTCCAGAGAGGGGCTCAGCACGCTCATGCGCTCGTGGGTGGACTGCGGCGCGAGGTAGTTGTAGTAATACGAAGAGCGAGCGAGAGGACTCAGGCCTTTGGCTTCAGACGACAACTCAAAGGGCAACTTCAGGATCTGGAAACGAGAGTCTTCCCCGAGATCTTCCACCGCACTGCAAATAATTAAACAAATGAACAATACACAATCTTCCACAAACTTCCAGCTGCCGCAAATCGAGGATCTAAGGATGGATGGATCTTGCATTGTTCGGACAATGCATGTGTTTGAGTCTAATTACAGCAGTCGGCCACTCTGCAAAGCTGGCAATAAGGTTATTTTCCTTCATTTAAGTGCCAACATACTTGTTCCACCGGCATATTTTGTTTACTTACAAAATAGAGTTAATATTTATTGATGTTTGGGAGCAGGACCAGGCTTCAACCTCCTTTCTTCAAGCCACTCCCTCAGACCAGCCACACCTCTAATCATCCCCCCTTTTAACCAGCCAAGCGCTTCATTCTGTTCGCTTGAACTGTCAACCCCACCCTCCCTTCCCATTTCTCACGTTTTGTCTTGAGCCCCCACCCACAATCTCATCTGCCCACCGAATTCAATCAATTCAATATATTCCTCAAACGTATTAAGTTGTGGCGTGGTCTTTGCTAGTGAAAGACAAACATACAAACAAGAAAATGTTACTTATTTGTAGATTACTTTTGGCAGTTCTCGTCTGGATCAGCTGCGTTGCTCTTCTGCTCGTCTTGCGTTTGTAGCTCATCGTACGACGGCACGCTCTGATCCATCGCGGCGATATCTGTTTGAATATCGTCGGCGCTTTGGGACGTTTCGATGGGTACGACTTGCTCCTCGCCTTTCTCCGCGTTTTCTTCTTGCACGGACGAGCTGTCAAGGGGCAGCTCCTCCTCTTCCTCTGCGTCTCCGGCCCATACTGCAAACAAAAACCATACATCTTTACGAGTTACAAGTTACTCAAAGAATATTTTTCTGTACACTGCAAAAAGTAATCTAAAAAATAAACATTTTCTTGAACTAGGTGCATTTGCTCAAGTAAAATGATCAGCCAATGGAACAAGAAGCTTCATTTAGTGTTTAACTTTTGATTATCGCTAACAAATCGCGAGAATCCACACTAATCCTCAAAAATACTGAGGTTTATCACATTTATTTTGCAGATACAGGCTGAAACAAACACACAAAGGAACTTATAAATGTGCAAAGGTTTTGTTTTAGTCCAAATTTTCCTAATTTAGCTCAATTTTAGCTGGATTTTGGCAGCATGTCCATATTTACTTAAGTTGGTGAACGTATTGGTTCAGTATCAAATATTTGGATTATTCACTGCAAAAAGTAATATCAGTATCAAATATTTGGTTCAGTATCAAATATTTGGATTATTCACTGCAAAAAGTAATATCTTGATAAGTTAAATTTGCTTGAATTCAGAATATTTGACTTTATTTTGAGTAATTTTGACTTGGCAAGTAAACTTACTGCCAATGGAACAAGTATGTTTGCATGTAAAATAAGAAAAAGCATCTAATTTCATGTCAATTTAGATTTTGTATCCATTTTTTAGGGCAAGAAGTTGTTTTTTCTTAATTTATGTGCTACAAAACTTGTTCCATTGGCAGAATATTCAGAATTCAAGCAAATTTCAAAACCCTTTTTACCACTTTTTGCAGTGTTGTATTTTTGTATGTATTGGTGCATCCCTAATTTATTATCTGTATTATATGTGCAATAAGAAACTTATTTTAGGTGTAATTCGATGTTTTTACATGTTTTAGGTGCAGAAATACTCTTTCCATTGACAGATAATTTTACTTACCTGCTCAAATATTCCAATTCAAGAAAATTTGACCTATTTTTATATTCATTTTTCCAGTGCAAATACATTTATTCAGTAGTATTTTAAACCCAGATTACGTTTCGAGGCGCAGCGTCCCCGCGGGCTCAACTCTTCGTCCAAACTCCTCTGGCTCGAGTCTCCGTCGTAAACCGCGGCGGTCGAAAAGGCGGACGCCGGCGTCTCCAGGCGACACCCGCTTGTGGGCGGAGTCAGAGCCACCTTTCGCTGCTCGCATTTCTTCTCCTCCGCGATGGTGGAGGAGAAGAAATGCATGGTGGAGGACTGCGAGGCCACGCCAGAGTCCAGCTCGCGGTCCGCTCCTTCACTGCAACAAAACATAAAAACAAACACAACATTGGTGAAATAACATTACTCGAGCGTAGGCAAAGATTCTTCAGTCTTCATCTGTACTCTGTAGTTGAAGTGTAGGACGTTTCGATCTTAGTCCAAAGATCGTCATCAGCTACTAAATAAATCAATTTATTTTTGTAACGCCCAATATCACAACAGGAGCCGTCTCAGAGGATGGCACAGAAAAAATGGTGATGTTTCACTCTCAGGTTGTTATTGTCAATCGGTTTGTGTCTCAGTAAGTTGTCATAGATTGGGTCCAATTTGTAACAGAGACCTCCATTGCGATTCATAGCTGGATTTTCTTGAACAAATATGGCCTCTTTGGCTCCTCTCTCAAAGTATCTACTTTCTTTTGATAAGACCCTAACCTCACTGTCCTCAAATGAGTGTTTGGTGGCTTTGAGGTGGAGATGCAGCTGACTGAGGGCCGTTACCGCTAGAGTTCCCTCTTCTGTGTTGGCCAAGCCTTGTTTTCAGTAATTGTTTTGTCTCTCCATTGTAATGTTCCTTGCATTCCTCTTCTTTGCAATGAATAGAATACAGTACACTACGTTGCTACGTTACTTGAGAAAATGTGACCCTCAGTACGTCTGTGTCAGCTCTCAGTCGTGCAGGAGTCCATCGTAGGCAAAGATTCTGTATCCACATATTTTCAGACGTTTATGTCAGGAGACTGTAGGTCATGGGAAAACCTGCAGACTGCTCCTCTAGAGGTCGTCCATTGTGGATTTTGAGGTGTGTTCAGGATCATTATCCAGTTTCTCACTTCAGCTTCAGCACAGATGGCGTTACGTTTTCTCCCAGAATTTGTTGAAAATGTTCCCCCGGGCCACTAGCTGCAAAACAATCCCAAAGCACGATGGATCCAGCCCCATCCTTAACAGTTAGAGATGATGCCCTTTTCATGAAAGCTGGTGCCCTTTCTACCTCAGATGTACCTTTGCTCATTATGACCAGTCCTACTGTGGCATCTGAAAGTTTAGAATCACATTTAGACGAGCCTGATGCATTTTGGAAACAATAAACAAGAGGTTCTAAATGGACCTTTTTGGCCATAATGAGCAAAGGTACATTTGAGGTACATTTTGATAAATTCATCTCTCCATCTGTTAAGCATGAGGCTGGATCCATCGTGCTCTGGGCTTGTTTTCCAGCTAGTGGCCCAGGGAACATGTCACGGTTAGAGAAAGAATTTAATTTCCAACAAATTACAAACATCTGTGAAAAAGTGGATGGCTATATGGATGATAATCCTGACAACCTCTAGAGGAGCAGTCTGAAGGATTCCCCATGACCTACAGTCTCCTGACATGAACATCACTGAAATATGTGGATGAACCTTCAAAGAGCAGTGCGTTCAAGACAGCACAGATACCTCTCAGTTCTTGAAGACTTTTGTTATGAGAAATAACAATCCCTCAAATTAGAACTATAAAAGTGTTTACAAGCTGTGAAACTTGTGGAGCTACTAGGTATTAACTCTACAGGGTGTGTACACTTTTGCTCTGGCCTTTTTCCGTTAATATCATTTAAAAAATGTGAACAATGAGAAAATCTGATTTTTTTCTTTTTTTTTTTTACATGTTAAGGGAATATCTCATCTGTAACTTCATGCCTTTGGAAGTTCATTTGATCTTCTACTTGCTTCCATTCACAATAGAAAGTTTCATCCAAAGTGTACAAACTCAGATGAAAAATCATCTCATTTCAGGTTAAAATTGAGGTTTATTAACAAATTTTAAGCTCAATGAGATGTTTTTTCTTGATGGAGAGACACTGCAGATGAAAAGGCAAAATAATTTAATTTAGAGATATCAATTTGATCCTGACAAATGAGAAAAGAATGTGTTGCAAGTTTTCTGTCACTAAAGTTTTCCTAACAAAATAAAATGGATAGAGCCAGGTTCAAAATGCATGATTTTATTTAGTCGATATGTTACGATACATTTTGTGTGATCCTGTTTAGTTATTGAATAAGAGTTATTAGTGGAAAAGTCGTGGGGTTCAAAACTAAAGAACAATCAGGCAAGAATTGAACATAGAAAAATCCTGAAACAACCTTCAAAAATATAGAACCAAGTAAGTTTGGATGGAGT
>OMNZ01026086.1:7514-53406 GCA_900303255.1 Lesueurigobius sanzi | reverse complement strand
AGGACACACATACACACACATGAGGAGTCCCACCACAGATCATGCCATGAGAGAAAGTTTTTATTGAGCCACGCCTCCTCAGATTAAAGAGCTGGCTAAAAATCCTCTAATGTGTGTCCTGCTTTAGGCGAGACTCTGCAGGTGAATAAGGGGAAAAATCTAAATTGAGTGAAATCAAATTGAAACTCGAAAAATACTTGAAAAATACTGACATAAATATGAGAAAAGGATGTATTTTTGTAGTTTTCTGTCATCATTTTATGTTTTCATCAAAATAGGTGGCATTTTATGTGTAAAAATTGACAAAATTGTCTATATTTTCTGCAACAAAATCGAAATAATGGATAAAGCCAGATTTGAATGCATAGTTTTATTATTTTGTTGATATCTTGACTACAAAAAATGTTTATACAGGATTTGGGATATCTTCTTTACTTTTTGAATAAACTAGTTATAAATAAATAAAAAAATTAAAAAAAAAAAAGATTTCACATTTTGTTCAAAACTGAATAAATCAGGCTAGGAAATACATTTTGAAAAATCCCTCAGACCAAACCTTCAAAATATTGTTATGTCCAAGACTGAAATTGACATTTCATTGTTTGATGTTTGACATTGACTTGTTTTGTGTTTGTACAGACTTCTGCGATGACTCCTGTTGTGATATTGGGCGTTACAAAAACTTTGATTGATTGATTTCTGTAGGAACTACGAAAGATGGGAAGTGGAGATGTTGTCGCCACATTGTGAGAAAAATGCATTTTGAGAAAATAATCATTAAAGGTACAATTTCTCATGCGTTTCTGTGGAGAAACATCGAGTCGGTGCAATAACTACACTCCTTATTGTAAAGATTGAGTCATTTATTTTATTTTATTTATGTTAAGAGAGCAGACTGGCCCAAAAGCTGAAAATTTAACAAGTTGAGTTTTGCCTCTAGTGTCTCCCCTTAAAATGTGAAAGTGCATTTGGTATGTGATAGAACTGACAATAAGTCTATCTGAATGGAATTAAGTTGAGTATAAGCAACAATATTACTCCAACTACAAAAAGACAACACAAAAAAACTGCATCAACTATTACTTTTTAACCAAACCCAAGTTGAGAAATGTGTCCGGAGCGGAGAGAGACCCGTGTAGAGCGAAAACAGAAATCCATTATGTGTACTCACCTCTGACGCCTTGAGTGACTCTCTGCCTGATGAACACGGGAAGATCCGGGGCGCGTTGTCAGCCGCGGGCGCCCTGATCCGGCTCGGCCTGTGAGGAGAGAGACAGGGCAACAACTCTGAGCCTCGGTGCGATGCAGAGGGAGGGGGGGGGAGGTGGAAGGGAAGAGGGGGCAGCTTCAGAGAGAGAGAAAGAGAGAGAAAAAAAAAAAAAAAAAAAGCGAAGTCGTGCCGCCATTCCCCGTCGCCCCGGCAACCGACGCGCTTTCAAACAACTCCAGCCAATGGCCTACACCGGGGATTGTGTCGGGACAAAGGGTCACATGACTGCCCCGCACACCGCTAAGAGTTGGGAGAGTACGGAGTTGGGAGGGGGGAGAGGAGAGGGGTTTAAAAACAACAAGTTTGGGGGGAGAGGAGGGCGAGGCTCAAGGAATTTTGTTCAAAAATGACATTCCATAAATATTTTTTAACCCCTCCCTTTAAATTCTTCCCGTGTGGCTTCGAGAGGCGTTGTTCTCGGTTTATTAAGGCTAGGCGCTGCACTTAAGTTATAGCTCAAGGCAAAAGAAAGGAAGAAAATCAATAAAAGTATATTAGATGTAAACATGATTTGTGCAGAAGGAAGAACTAATAATTTAAGCCGAGGTGGTGTCGTGCATCTACTGTAAATGTGATGTAGAATCTAATTTACAGCGGACTATAAGGGCCAGGTACAAAGCAGGGCTTGTTTACAAAAACCTCCCACCTACAGAAAAGAGAGGGGAGTACTGCAGTGTATTATTTAGAGAAGGTTGTGATGTATTCATTAGTAAATACATACATTTTGGCAATAGGATGCATTCACGTTACAAAATTGTTTTCAGTTGGAGGGCAGGTGCCAACACAGCTCTGGAAAGAAATTTGGGAAACGCTTTATAATAACTACACCTTATTTACCCGTAACAAATGATGAACTAACACTTAATTCATCATGAACAATTCATTAATTAAGTGTGGCTCATACTTAGTAACTACTTAACTACTACAGTAAACGAATGCTTCTAATCAATAGTTCTTCACTTTTGTTTATTCATTATTTTGTACTTACTTAATTATGAATTTACATGTTATTAACCGTCTAAGCTTACAAGAAAAAAAATCCATGGAAGTAGAAGTTAGATTATAATCGTTTATACATGAACTACTCATTAATAAATGGTTTTAAATCACGGTCTGATATAGCATCTATAATGTGGTTTTAAATGGTTAATTCATAGTTACTTATGTATTAAATTACAATGAATAACCAAAGCATCTGTAGAACTATTGATTAGAAGTTAGAAGCTGAAGTATGAGTCATAGTTAATTGTTGAGGCTAAATAAGGTGTAGTTATTATGTGTTACCGAAATTTCCAATGTGTATTAATATTGTCACCATTTCTGGACACATTCATGATAAAATAATTCGACCTTAGTTCATATGCGTGGGCAGAGAAGACATTAAACTTTGTGACAGGTTTTGTTTCATGTGGATCGGCCGTGTAATTAGACAAATTAGTGATAAACTAAGAATAGAAATCTGCAATTTGACAGTAATCATAGTTGCCGACATGGAATTTTCAGCTGCCCTCCACCTCAATTTTACAGCTCTTTAGTTGTTATGTCACGTGAACATAATCTACACCAGGGGTAGGCAAGTTGTCCTGATGGAGGGCCAATTGTCTTCTTTGTCGAAAAGGACCAGGGGCCAAACCTCCCAATCATGGCCCAAAGTAAAGCACTACTTTCTACAAATGCCATTGTTGTGCATCATATATGACCTAATGGGACTTTTGAGGCGACAACGGAGACATTTTCAGTATTTTCTATGTGTAAGAATGTTCTACACGAGAACAAATTACCGTCTTCAATAAGATAAATGACTTAAAAAGTTCCTCACTTGAGAGAATTTATGTTGATTCTGAGTGGGTTTGCACAAGAGCCAATGGAACAATTGGTTAAAATCTACTCAAAATCAGAGTCAATCTTTTCAATTGAAGCACTTTTAAGATAGAGACTTTTCTTTATTGATCTCACATTGGGCAAATAAAGTCATTTTCTTATCAGACCATATTTTTTCCCGGTGTGTGTGTGTAAGAATGTTTCTCAAAATTATCTTGGAGGGCCAAAAGTTCTATGATAGAGGGCCGGATATTGCCCCCGGGCCTGACGTTGCCTACCCCTGATCTACACTTAGATGGTTTGTTCAACTGCAACATATGTATATATGTTTTATATCTTTATAGTTCCAAGACACTTACATGATTACATAACTATGATCCTCGCATAGTTATGAATATTGCGATAACAAAGAAATCAGCCCCATTGTATAAGCAGCGTGAAGGTGTTGAATATGATCAACAATGGAAACAGGTCAGAAGGAGTTTTGTTTACAGAAGTAAAGAAAGAATGCCATGCCGCCTCACTTCCTTACTGGAGTTCCCCTGAACATGTACTGTACCTGCAGCTTATTTCTGCTACAGGAACAATACAGAATGCTGGCACTCCCAGAGCTGAACCTTACAAGAAATGTATCGTACAGATCTAAAGAAAAGACTTCCTACTAAGTCTGGTTCACATTCGGTGTGTTCATCCACTGTGCAGATGTGGAAGAGAAGGAAATGATGGAGCCAGTCATACATATGGACTACAACATAATATTGAAATAGCTGTTTGGAAAATAATATGCATATCTTCAAAGTCTAGAAATGAAAAAGTTGCAAAAACTGCTGCTAAAATGTAACAAAGAAATATACCTGATCTACCTGTAATCTTGATCATCGCTATCGTGAAAGGCCTCCTAAATATCGAGAAATTATGTTTTGTTTGTCCATCATACAGTCGAACTATGAAGGCTTCAGCAAGTGCGAACAAAACATTGAGGATGAGAGCGTCTGGAGCAGGAAAGTCATCGAGGAAAGCTATTACTACTTGATGGCATTGCATCATTGGGCACATATAGCAAACAAGCAACAACGATGTTTTACTTGCCGCGTTCACAAGTCGAACGTCTAGATAAATGGGAATGGCAGCATTAAAGAGAATATTGTATGGAATCCAAAATGTTGCTCCATTTTAGCTGCTGATTGGTACAGAAAATGAACCCTGAAAGAGATGAGTAGTAACCAGAGGACAACCCGCTGGCACCACACAATTATAGTCTTGGTGATGACTAAGCGTGTGTCATGACTTTATGAGGCACTGACAAGACAAAAGTTGCTGAAATGAGAATAACGGCCTATTGTATCCAATTTGCAATAACCACAATCATGTCTTATCTTATTCTAAGGCTTGGTCTTTGGCTTTTAGATGCCAGCGCCGCAAACATATTAACAAAACAGACATCGCAGACATGTTTTTAAGCCACCGACATTGATTTAAGAGCAGCAAGGACGAGTAGTACCTGAGTGTTAGCACTTCCTGTAACGGCTTGTCAATAGATGAAGGGCACATGCTGCGGCCTTCGGGCACATTCTTGGGGATTTTAATCGATGAAGAGCCGCCCGACCTGCGCAACATGCAATTAGGGCAAAATAAGTTTTGATTTACAACATGATTATGACGCAACACTGACTGCAAGGATATGAACATTTATAGTTAACTGTTATCCATTTTTCTCATCTCTTAGATCCTGAACATGTCGAAATGTCAAACATTTGCCAGCACATTTCTACATAGTTTTGATGGTTTTCGAGAAAGTCCCCCAAAATATTGAGATAAATCATTTTTGTTAACATCGCCCCCCTAGTTCATAATAACTTTTGGAATGTCTCTGATGCACTTCTCACACGGTCACCATTTGTCTAAGGTGTTCCCAGAAGCACATAATGGCCTTTGGTCAAGGGAGGACCAGGGAAGATTTAGTGTTGAGATTTGTTGTGTGGGACACTCAGCTGTACCCAAATCCTTTTGTGAGCCAGAGCCAAGCAGCTGGTCAGTCTGATGAATCACTGCAGACTTTATGGAGGGTGGAGTAAGAGGTCAACAAGGGAAGACATCTTCATCAAGCTCATAAATATAATTGTCCTTGTTGATTTTCTTCTTCCCAACTGTAGAGTAGCTTTAGGAAAGTGTTACGACGGTGCTGGTTGAATTGAAGACACACATCTCGTCTATCTTCAGAAGCTTCTTCAGATAGAAGCGGAATGTCCTCAACTCGACCAACTCCAACTAAGTCCAGACGACATCTTTGAAAAACTCTATTCACCAAATATGATAAATAAATATGAATAATCCCTGCAGCCTTCACAAATATGTCTTGCCATTGTTAGTAACTGGTTGCTGGTTGTTTGCATTCCTTGACAAGTGTGCTATTTTACCATCTTAGAAAACTATTAATTGTTTAGTAAGGACTAGGTTGTAAATAGTGTACATGTGTACTTCACCAATTTTGATATTCTATTTTATCTATGCACATCATAAAGCAAAAAGGTACAACAGTATAAAATAAATAATAATAATATAATGTAGGCAAAGATTCTTCAGTCTTCATCTGTACTCTGAAGTGTAGGACGTTTCGATCTTAGTCCAAAGATCGTCATCAGCAAAGAATCTTTGCCTACGATGGACAACTCCTGTACGACTAAGAACCTACACAGAATAATAGAATGGTTTATAGCTCACATTAATAAATAATAAGTGTATTTTTTTTTTTATTGTGTTCACTTTTATAATTGAATAGAATATTTTAAAATGGGTTAATTTCCCACTAGTTTATTGTGACTGCTCTGCACAGCCTTCCTCCTGTTGTTGACTATGACTACCACCACAACGCGACCTAATGGAGAACTTTACTTCAGCTGATTAAAACTTCAGGAAGGAGCTTTCTGTGTAAATATATATGCAAAGTTCTCCAGAGTCATTAACCTATCACCAAAGCAAAAAAATATACGTATAATATTTATTTAAAACACCGTAGTTTAAACTAAAAGTTGATGCGTTGCAAGTCCAGCGTGCAGGTGCACAGCGGCTGCTTTATCGCGGACACTTGTTGCTCAACACAGCATTAGCGCTGGATATTGGTAACTGAGCAATGTCTAATAAAAAACAAAAACAAACTTGCACAACTTACCAGTGTTATCTGAAGAAAAAGAATGGAGGTAGCGAAGGCCCCATCATCATCGAGCTTTTGTTTAGGGTTCCTCTGAGCGGAGCGTGAGCGTACCCCAAAGGGTCATTACGGAAATGGGACATTGATTGATACGGACTTGTTCCGGGAAGACCTTTCAAAATAAAAGTCGTTCCCAAAATCCAGGCAGTGTGGGTCGAGAGGGTCGGTCAGTTTTGGATAGATCTATGAGTTGGTTTGTTTGAAAAATTTGAATAACAAAACTTAACCATAACCCTTTACCCTTAACCATACCCCTGCTCCTAAACCTAACAAAAAAAAAATCATAAAACTTTTAGTGATCTTTTCTCTAATGTTTTTAGTCAGGATACTTTGGGGTATGGGTTTAGGCTCTGTCTGATTAATTGAATTATGCATCTAATAAATTATGCCTTATAGCCTAGGCATATATCTTAAGTCATTATTATGATGACAAGCGTTTTGTTTTGTGAAAGTCATCTCCTATTTTCTTATGACCTTGAACCGTCTGCTGTTGTGATGCTTGAGAACAAACCCAAATGGATGCGGGTCCCAAAGCACCCCATGGTTTAGTTTTGCTAAATGTGCAACCTTGAACAATTATAACAATATAACATTAACCTGACTCAGCAATACACAGACTGTTACCTCAATAAAACAAAAACAATTACATGTTCAAAGTGCTGTTTGTTGCTCATTGACAAGGTGAACCAGACAAGACCTAAAGAAGAGTTAGATTCAGCTAGACTGTGAGAGAAGATCAATCAGACTTCGCTTCAGCCACCAAGAAAAGTAAACTAAAAGGTGAGTGAATGAGAAAATTACCCAGGAATTAATAAAGTCTTACCTTATCTTTAAAAGCCAATTGTTTTAAAGCAG
This sequence comes from Lesueurigobius sanzi, assembly GCA_900303255.1. Taxonomy (NCBI): domain Eukaryota; kingdom Metazoa; phylum Chordata; class Actinopteri; order Gobiiformes; family Gobiidae; genus Lesueurigobius; species Lesueurigobius sanzi. Next base: position 46,252 of record OMNZ01026086.1, on the reverse strand, counting down.
GGATCTCCAACCTTTTTTTTACCTTGCGAGCTACATTCATGTAACAAAAATGGCAGCGAGCTACTTGTACTTCAAAGAAACACGTGTAACTGGCCTCTAGGAGCCAAGATGATCATTCAACTCAATAGAATTAAATTACAGTAGTTTCTGCTTTGTACTTTGCTATGTTTGGAGATATTTTGCTCATAACAACAAAAATGCTTCTAAGATGTGACTCATCAAGCTCATGTAGAAATGTAGAAAGTCTTTTTGGCGAGCTACTTGGAAAGGGCTGGCGAGCTACTGGTAACTCCCGAGCTACTGGTTGGAGATCCCTATTTTAAAGGGACTATACCTGATTGTATATGGCAAACTCAAACATGTGTGGAATTGATACTGTGCACCTAATATAAAGCAGTAAAGGGACAAAGTCTATGAAAATTGTTTTGGAAATTGAAATTGTCATTCTTTACCATTGTATAGCTAACGGTAGCTAAAGTTTTGAAATACTTTAGAAGTAATTGTTTTACAGGACAAGACGATGCCTGCGTAACAACTGTGCAGTGTTCTTTATCATTGAGAGAGAACTATATATTTAAAAGTGACATCAGAGGCACTGAAATGGCACACTGTATACATTAATCCTAGTAATGGGAAGTATTAAATGTTATGTCAGTGGCCATTAAACTTGCCATCTATCAGAAGTAGGATGAGACTCCAGTATGAACACAATGAAAGTCATAACAATTAATTTTATTCTTTTCTGTTTGCTATTATGGACTACATGCCTGCGATGGGCTGTTAAAGTGTCAGCCCAGTGTGAATTATGCAGCCCAAACATTTAGCCATGACTGGAATGTTCCTCCCAGAAGGATCTTACATTTACTGTACAAATAGCTCCTACTGGGCCTGCCTCAACTCATAGTAAACGTACTTCCAAGTACAACACCAATTAGTACGAACTATAAGGCTCGAGACTCAAGTCAAAACAAGAAAGAAGCGTCCTCTGACGGGCCAATCAGAAATGCTTTAATGAAAGAATTATTTATGAACATCAGATGCCTTTCAGCAATCCATTCACACCCTTCTACTTTTAAAATTATAGGCATCATGACTACTATTTAATTATGATAAAGGGTTATCTTCAGTGTAATGTTTTTAGGCTACTGAGACATGAGCCACTCCACACAACACTGGCTCTCAACTGGAGCAGGATCGAGACATAAAACTTGGTTGTGGTCTTTTTTTTTTTTCATAAATCTTTCCTGTAGACGTGTTTTAAGTATCTGCTACAAACACACACAAATATTTCAAGTCTGTAAGACATATTCTTAGCTTTATATGATTATATAAAGCTTATTCAATTATAATGTGACAGAAAAATACAGTACTTTACATTATTTATATAACAAATCCAATTCTTATTGGAATCGGAATGCCTAGAGCGATGGGTCCACAGAGGCACAGTAAGGGGGCCTTGAACGGTTGTCTATAAATCTATCAGATAAAAATAATAATAAATTAAATATAAATATAATGAACTTTATATGAATTTTGTTACATATAATCTAGTTTACCCTATTGTCACAGTTTCCTTATATTTTATATGTGAATTTATGAAAACCATTGAAAACCATTACATTTTGGGGGGGGCGAAAGGTATTTGGATGTATGTGGGGGCCGCGACACCCTCAACTTTAGGAATGGCTGACCTAGAGGAAACCGACAGACTAAACAGACGTAGGAAGAACATGCAAACTCCACACAGAAAAACTTTGCCTGGGAATTGAGACCAGGGCACTTCTTGCTGTGAGGCAAGAAAGCTAACCACTGAGCCTAAATGTAGGCCTGTTTACCAGAAGTGAACCTGCAGCGAACGGAGGCAGCTCTTTTCTATATTTCACTATATTATTTTTAAGTTTAGTCGATGAACAGTGTTTGCTAGTTCCTCCTAAAATGATGGGTATGTGTGGTAACGTTCAACTTATATTCTTCAGTTCCAAGCTCTACAAGCCAGGTGAGGGGCCCAATGATGATATGCAATACTGGTAGCCATTAAAATGATGGAAAAACACCAAATGAGTGTCTCCTTTCCCCGCCGAATACTGTAGAGTTCTCCCTGTAAATGTTTTAAATTAAAAGCAACATAGTCATTTGGAAACTCCAAGCTATAATTACTGACTTTGAATTTGTGAGCGAAGTGGAATCCAGGTACAAAACATGTTACATAACAAGTGTCACTGATTGAGCGGTTAATCCTGCCACCACAACAAGAACCTACATGTGCACACGCTTTTCAGACTTCACTCACGGTGAAAGACCCGCCTGGTGCCAACGAAGTACAAAAACAAAGACAATGCAGATTTGTTTAGTTCTTCAGTTGTATTGATATCCAAAACATTTGCAGGAATATCTATACTATATTTAGTATTTTGACCTGAGTAAAGATATGGTGAGGTATAATAAATTGCATCTACCCATTTATCACCACATAATGCAATGTGTGTGTTTATCTTGGCATGTTGGTAAAAAGCTAAAAACTAAATGTAAACCTACAACAAAACAGTGCATTACTTTCCTCAGCACAAAGCCTAAAGCACGGAGGCAATGGTGAGAGGAGTCACATAATTCCGAGGTTGTGGGGAGCGAACAGTCTCTTGAAGGTGGTAAAGTCGTGTGGTCAGTCAGGCTGAGAGCTCCCCCTGCTGGGCTGTGACACACGGTGCTGGTAATGGATCTGCAGCGCTGCCCTGGCTGTGTGCGGGCGCGTGATGGAGGTTCTTTCTCGAGCTTGAGGTAAAAGATGGTTGATGCCAGACGTAGCACTGGAACACATTTGTGAAGGTGTATTTTTTTTATGTTTTACATTTGAAAAAAAGGACACTGCAGGACCAAGAGAGAGCAATCGGCAGTGTTGGGAGTAACGTATTACAAAAGTAACTAGTTACAGAAATATATTACTTTTTCAGTTACTGAGGAATATAATATATTACTTTTAGAATACAGTAATATATTAGTCATTACAACCTAAGTAAGTTGAGTTACAACAAGTGCAACTCCCCCCAAATAAAATGTGGTACAAGTTGATACTGGCGTAGAAGAAGATCCTCTGTGGCTTATGTAGCTAACATCGTCAAACAAAACACGAGAGAGAATGTGGATGAATGAGGAAAAGGAAAACTTCAACTGTACTTTTGCTCTGTGGAATTATTCTCACTATTTTCAGTTTATATTTTGCCAATAGTAACACAAAGAAATGTAACTCAATTACATTTTTGAAACAGTAATATGTAATACAAACATATTACAACTGTAATTAAGTAATATAGTAAGTAATATAGAATATATAACAATTTCAAAGTAATTTGCCCAACACTGGCAATAGGATCATAGCTTGAAGATTGGAATGAAATGCCAGTTTGAACATTACAAGTTTACTTGCAGTTTATTAGTCCTGTTTTCCTTTTTTTTTTTCAAAGAAAAAAACATATGGAACAAACAGGAATTTATGCTAAAGTTAAAAACCTGTTGAAATGTCCTGATTGATGTAAGAATTGTTGGCATTTTGTAGTACCATAGTCCATTTTTTGATACCACAAACTGGTAAATTAAGTAATTTTAATCAAAATATTAGATGAAAGCAATTTCTATTTGGTGATTCTTTTTAATGCACTCCGAGTATGGCCAAGGGGACGCTCACACTACAGACCTACTGAGTCGTGAAGTGAGAGTACAACCTCATTTATTACTTAAATTATTCACTATTTACTTTTTATTTATGCACTTGTCACCTGTAGAGGTGCTAAACCTGAACAGGTCAATGATGTTGCTTGGTTAAAGGTGCACTATATAACTTTTTTTTCACGTGGGGAAAAAAGTATTAGTGCATATTTGACCTTTTAGTGGCCCAGTGGCTGTATGGGTGCAACATGGCACCACTACTTTCCATCGGCCTTTATGATGCGGCAGGATCAATTGTTTTCATGGTTTTGTACCAGAAACTTCCCAGAAACCCTAAAACAATTGATCCTGGAGAATACAGCCACTGGGCCACTAAAAGGTCAAATATGCACTAATACTTTTTCACTTAAAAAGTTACAAAAATTACAAATAACCAATCATAACGCAACATCACTGAGCTTGAGAGGAGAAATTGTGAGAGACACTTGCCTACCCGGTTGGCAAGTGGGTGACACTTAACAGTGCACAGGTGTCTTTTACAAACTGATATGCACCAAAACGGTTTAAAAACACTACAGTGAGCCATACCTGGAAAGCTTTAGTTCACCATCCACTCCTTTCATAGGAGGAGGTCGAGGAGGTCGAGGAGGTCGAGGAGTTCGAGGAGTTCGAAGAGTGCGAGGAGGCAGTGGAGAAAGTTTCACATTTGTCTCTGTGAGCTTATGGATATCTCCTTTCCTCTTTTCAGTTACAGTTGCAGCAGGTAGGTGGCGCTGCAGATCATCTGATAAGAGTTCAGTGTTGGCCTGCATGAGCCTGAGCCTGCGTGTTCGAATCCCCGGTGCTTTGGACTCAGCGCTGGAAGGGGGAGACGGTAACAGTATAGTGTCTGGGGACGACAGCTGAGCCACACTGGAGGATTCTTCCATGTCTGATACACGAGCAAACAAACAAGAAGTCAGCGTCAATTCTATATTTTTATTATTATCTATATCAGTGGTTCTCAACTGGTGGGTCGGGACCCAAAAGTGGGTCATGGATGACACCGTACTACTGGAGAACCACCAATCTATAGTATTATTGTATTAGTCAACCAAGTTTCCTTGATATTTTATATCTCTATTCCAGCTTCTAGTGCTTCATATTTACTTACTGTTATTGTGCCAGCCCAGACTCCGCCCACACCCTCACCCCCCGCACGTCACCCTAAAGCCTCCAGCCACGCCCCTTTCAATTGGCAGAAAAAATCTGCCAATTGATGGCACTATGTAACTTTTTAAGTGAAAAATAAAATTTGACCTTTAGTTGACCCAGTGGCTGTATGGGTGCAGCATGGCACCTTTCCATCACAGCGGACTCTATCAGGCTCCAGGAACAACTGTACGGGCTTTCTGATACAAAACCCTAAAAACTATTGATCCTGGAGCATCATAGAAGCTGTTGTGATGGAAAGTAAAGGTGCCATGCTGCACCCATACAGCCACTGGGTCACTAAAAGGTCAAATACCACAAATATCAGGATTTTATTTTTCCTAGTGCCCCCTTTAAGTTGTAAGGCACTACATTCTGAAAAGCACTTTATAAGCAAAGATGTAAAATGTATACCTGTACAGTATATATATATATATTTTGAATGTCCCCCTGCAGGGCCTCTGCAGACCCCTAGGGGGCCCCAGACCCACTTTGGAGAAAACAATCAATCTAATCAATAACAATGCCCTTAAGTTCTTTTTACCTGGTGAAGGGGACTGGAGTAGAGAGTCTGGTGAATGTTGGTCCTCAAAGCGCTCCTCATCCTCTTCATCAGTACTGGAATCTCTGACACCGTAACAACTATCCGCTTCTGTGTCCTCTTCATCACTGTGCCGAATTGTCAAAATCTGGGGCAACTTCTCTGTCTTTATCGCCTCAAGGCGCCTGAAAATGTGCAATATTTCACGCGGTAATCAAATGTCACTTTCCTTCGCTCATATCATGCAAAATAGAAATAATAAAGAGAGGTCTGAAAACTTTGTGAACAGGAGACCATTATGCGAGCTGATACCTGCTGTGCTCTTTTCTCCAGGCTCGCAGTTCAGCAAACACATCACAGCGGCCTTTCTCTTCAGGCTCCTCCACTTCGTACGTGTGCTCTGGTACATGAATGGGCAGCTCCTGTGGTGTTAAGGGCGAAGTCGTGGGTGCCGTCTACACAAAGCACATGACACGTAAGATTAACACATGGCTTCAGGATATGAAAAATAACACATTACCTAATAGTATAATACACAACAGTTATGGTTTGTTGGAACCAACAGTGTAATAATGTCCAATAATGTTATATTTTTTATATAATTGATTAATAACAGCAATAGGCCAATAATGTAACACAATTCTTCAGTCACAAATGTAATAACTCTTTACCAAAATGTGATTTATTGTTATTATTATTGATGCGACTGGAGCAATTTCAGCTTCGCATTTAAGCTATGTGAATAAGGTTTGTTCAGGTGGCTGATATTGATAATGCAATTTAAATTGAGCCGGCGGCTTATAGAGCACAACTTTCTGAGCATGTAAAAAAAAAAAAAAAAAAGGCAAGTCTCAAGCCCATTCCTGTCAGGAGTTATGGATGTTTGAAGAAATAACTAAAATGCTCACTCCAGCCACTAGGGGGCAGCCAACATCTAAAAATGGTTCCACACATGTCCAGCAGAGGGCACTGACACTGTACTATTATGAAAGCTACATACATGTTCTGTCACTGTAAAAGGCTTGTAATACAACAGTAAGCCATTATTATTTATTTATTACAGACCTGTGGGGCTTTGACCAATTTTAAAATGTCAATCAAATGTGTTGAATTATCACAGTACTAATTATTATTATTAATTTATAGAAAGAATGTTTTGTCAATAGTGCTTTCCTCTTTACAATACGTATATGCGGCCCGCGACCCGCCATCATAGGTGAATTTCGCCCCACGACCCAAATGAGTTTGACACCCCTGCTTTAGTACATAGCATGTAGTGGTAAGTATCTTGGTAACACATGGGAAGTGTAGAGTAAACACTTTGTAGTTACCTCGTTATTACATAGTATGTAGCGGTACAAACTTGAAAATAACTGATATTACAGTGTTATTACAGAAATAGGGGTGTAACTACCTTTGTTTACATGGAAAGTATTGAGTTCTTATTTTGTAGCTACCTTATTAGTACATAGTATGTCGTGGTCCAATACCAGACATACTGTAAGTATGTTATTACAGAGTAATTACAGTAATAGGAGTGTAAATATCTTACATGGAAAGTTTCAAGAAATTACCTTGTTAGTACACAGTATGTGTACTAACAAGTAATCTTAACATATTTTGAGTTATTTCACACTTTTTTTTGTTCCCTACACATTTCCATTCATAGTTTAATATCATCAGTGAGGATATACAATGTAAACATACATAAAAAGTGATCCCAAACATTTCACCGGTAGTGTATATCAAATACTTAAATATTGGCATATATTGAAGTAATATTGGCATATATTGAAGTAAGTGAGCTTGTTTTTGACCATATAAAATGATACTCTTTGTTATTATTATTTTAATATAAATATATATCTTTGTACGGCCTCTCCTACCCTCAGTTTTTGTCGCCTTGCTCGGATAGCTTGAGCAGGATTTCCATAAAACAGGATCTTGCCAGCTCCTAAAAACACAGAACATAGCATTTCAAGAGGAAAAAGCAAAAGCCTGCTCCAAATGGATTTATTGTTGTTATTACTAAAAATGGTAAGCCACAAAACATGACGATTTAGATTTTTAGAGTTCCGTTGTCTTACCATGTGTGAGGTCGCTGCTCTCCGTTTCCACTCCGGATAAGCATGATTCGGATGATCCCGGTCTGGAGCCGGGAGGAGAGGGGAGTCCTGTGGCTGTGGAGGGCCTGGAGCCGGTCAGGGGTCTGGGACTTTGCGATGAACGTGGCCGCCCACAGGAGAAGCCGGTGGACGGGCGCCAGGCTGACGAGGGTCGGCTGAAAGGAGACGCTCTGCCTCCTGATTGGTCTATCAGGACAAAAGTAAGTGCATCGTTAAGCGAAGAGATGTAAGGAAGTCTGGGATAATGACAGCGGAAAGGTAAAGGGAGGGCAGCAGATTGAATCCATACCACAAATTTAAAGGATGCAAAACGCAAAGGCTGCAATTATTCATGTAATAATATAACTCCTGCTAATGTTGTAGTTTAGCAGCATGAGATTCTTCATTAGATAACCAGCTCTTATTTTAGTGCTCCTGGGTGGGATTTTTTTTCTTTTTTCAATTTTCGTGTTCGTTCTAATCTTAAAACATATAAACTTTTACCTGGAAACAAATAAATGACCAAATCTCCACAATAAGGTGTTTAATTAGTACTGTTTCAACATTTCTCCATAGAGTTACACAGAAAATTGTAAGTTCAAAGGCCACTTCCTCTCACAACAACCTCCCCACTTTAGAATGAAACTTTCCAGTCTTGTACTAAGCAATATCTAGAACAGTGGTGCCGAAAGTGGGGCCTTGGGGCCAAATTTGGCTCTCGAGATGGTGCTGAGTATCTACAGTGCAGACTAATCTAAAAACTTAAATTTTCTTGGAGGAAGATAATTTGACCTTGATTTGAGCAGGTAACATTTATCTGTCAAAGGAATAAGTCTTTGTACATTTGGAATAAGAAAAAAAAAACAGTAAATATCTTTTGCTCTTAAAAATTAGGAAATACATTTAATTTTACTTGAAGCAAGAAAAAAATCTATTTCTTTTGGCATCTTTTGACTTGGCAAGTCACTAAAATTAATTTTGGTCTTTCTTCATGTTAAAACAGTGTTTGTGTAGGTTCTCAGTCGTACAGGAGTTGTCCGTCGTAGGCAAAAATTCTTCAGTCTTCATCTGTACTCTGTAGATCTGTAGATCTTAGTCCAAAGATCGCCATCAGCTACTAAAGATTTGAGCACGCTGTAGCTCATTAGCCTGGACTACTGGGAGCAGCAGGGCCATAGGGGAGTGTCAAATTAGACTTAGAATTTAGCCCAGGGTGAGACAATAGATAACGAGCCAAATTGAGTATGAATAGGCTAGATGTTGGTACTTTTAGCACCAAGAGAAGAGGGACTTAGAGGTTAACTCCTCCTGCTGGTTCACTCTTAAGCTCACGTCTTTAGTAGCTGATGACGATCTTTGGATTAAGATCGAAACATCCTACACCTCAACTACAGAGTACAGATGAAGACTGAAGATTTTTTGCCTATGTTTGTTCATAGGGATTTTTCAATATTATTCAATTCCTAGGTTGATTTATACAGTTTTGAACCCCAAAAAAACAAGACGGAATTTGAATTTCTACAGATTTATTCATTAATAACTAAAAAAAGGAAACCGAATCCACCGAAGAAATCCTTGTAACTAATATGCCAAATAAAATAAAACCGGGCTCTAAACATTATTTAGATTTTGCCGCCAGAATAGGCAATTTTGGCCATTTTTAAACTTGCAATACATCTCTTTCTCATATTTATGTTAGTAATCTACAGCAAAAGTAGAAAAACTCTATTTCCCTTTCCACCAGCAGTGTCTCGCCTCGTGCACTTGAAACTGAACTTTGAACAAAACACAAAACGCAAATCTCTAATCGCAACTGCAGTATTCACCAACCACGCACCATAGTTAGTCTCCAGTGATGCAGTGGTTAAGCCGCTCTCTTTGATGGAGATTTGAAAAGCGTCCCAGTCCTCTCCCATGGTGCAGCTGTAGCTCCGGCCGCCCTCCTCCACGCTCAGGTTGTCAAGGTAACGCAGCTGAGGGACCAGCTCTCGCACCGCCGCTCGATAGCTGTAGTCGGCTGTCTGGGTGAGGAGGAGAAGGAAGGAAGTCGCAAGTTGAAGTACTCAAAAGTACTGGAGTATCTGTGACGAGATGTCGAGTTGAACTGGCCACAAGGGGTCAGTAAAGAAACGGATTTTCTTCACATTGACATTGATTTTTGATCCAATCATGAATATTGTTTCCTCCAAAAGGAAAAAAAAAAAGAAACAATGCATAAATAAAACTGGTTAATAGGACTTGCCTATACATCTCAATCGAAGAATATGCCTCTCACTGCGTTCTCGAAATACATGTACATCTTGAGGTGAGTTCTACAGTTGTTTACCTACTACAACAATGTCGATTTTGGTATAAAACCAATGTTATGGTGTAATTAATTATTTATAATGAATACATAAAGATAATGCATTTTGGCTCTCTCTTTCTTTTGATGGGAATTTAGTGAAGCCGCAGGACTAAACATAGTGCCAGGACCTATAATAATAAATAGAACCAGTAAGAGCACTTTGCACTGAGCTCTGATCTATTATCTCCACAATCCGCATTGAGAACTGGAGCGCGAGTGTGGTGAGGAAAACCCAGTAAATCACCCAACAACCAAGCAATCAAATTAGTTAGGTACTCATGCCCTGCAGCACAGATGCAATGAATGAAAGAACTGGCAGAGAGGAAACCGAGGAGAAAAGAGGAGTGGAAGGGGCCGTGTGACAGGAAGTGACTGGATCTGTGTGTGTGGCTAAGTTTGGCACAACCCACAAGCCTTCACCACTACAAAGCACAGACCTAATGCATATTCAGCTCAGCATCTTCCTTCATTGCCCCAGATTCCTAATTAATGCTCTCCCGGAGCATGGAGGTAAATAAACCACAGCCTAAAATAAGCAATATAGTTGAGAAGAGACTCAATTTTATATATTAAAAATCACATTGTATACGTGAAGAATGGCACATGAGATCCTGCTTCCACTAAGTTACACAAGAAGTATTCAAAGATAAGTTCATGCAAAATAATGTTGCTCAAACAGATGTAAAAGAAATATTGTGACAAAGCCATAAAGGCTTATACTTGTATAGCACATCACAAGCTTGACAAGCTTCTCAAACTCTATACTCCACACTCGCTGGTAGTAAGCTACTATTGCAGCCACTGGAGTAAATTGATGAAAACGATGCCCTCATGACCACCACCAACCCATACAGGCAAGGTGGGTGAAGGGTCTTGCCCCAGACACTATGATAGTGTCCAAACCGCTAACCCTCCGGTTACACCATTTGCACCGCTGTCACCGCAAGTACACAACAGAATAGTCAATGTTGAAGTTATGAGCCAATCACGGTCCACCATCTGAGCCACTATCCCCCCAAAAATAAAGAGGAATTTGCTGGAAAAAAATGACTAAATATGATAAATAGATACTGTACGTGCTACACACCACTGCACAACCCTTACAATCTGAATTTTCTTTGGACATATTTTTAGACAATACAAAAATCTCCCACGTGTGCATGTTTTAATGTCTTGGTGTGTGAATAGCCCTGGGATGTGTTTGGTTGTTACCGTGGCGATGCCCTTAGTTCTCCTCTCATCCTGTTTTGTATGTTACAGACAGATGCGGAGCAGCAAGATCACACTGAAGCTTTCATGTCTCACCGCATGATTATTACATTTGGGCCACTGTCGGCCAAAACCACACGACCTGAGTCTTCCAGCACAGAACAGACAACCTAAAACAGCAGGACAATTCAATGGAAATTAACAGTTTGTCCGCCCTGTGTACTCTGGCTTTTGTGCATGTAATGTATTAGATCATTGAATCTAAAAATTCAACCCACCTTAGTTAAAGCAAAGAGGCACCACCTCTTGACATGTACAGGATTACTCAAACAAAATGTGGGAGCCATTGCCATTCATGGTTTAGATAGTTTCCATGTGCCATTGTTGGTGGTCAATACACTAGCAAGCACCATGATAACACTTGCCTGGAAGGCTAGCAGGTTAGCACTCCTGCACTTTCCGAAGCACTGTGTTTACACATCTTCCTCAGAAAGAACTGACACATACATGACATGTGATGATGTGTTGATTTGTAGAAGCCCCTCTGACATAACTTGAAATCACAAGCTACAGTCAGCTAACTCTGAATTACAGTTGTTACATAATAATGTGTTTTTTCCAGAGTTGCCAGGCATCAAAAATGTATTTGCTTGCAGTTAGCTTTGTAGTCAATATCAAAATAGTTTACAGCATGGCCCCATGGTTACTGACCTTCAAGGCATGTTCATGAAAACTAGTGTTTTACCTGAGGTGCAAGAGGATTTGGGCTCCTGCATATTGGGTTCCCATCCAGGGTGAGGTTCTGGAGATTTGGACACAACCCCAGGAACTGAATCTGAACCAGGTCATCCACATCGTTCCCCTCTAGGTCTAGGACATGCAGGTTCTCCAGCATGCCAACAGGACTCAGGTCTGTCACTTTGTTATAGGCCAAGTATAGTTCCTGAGAGACCATAACACACGCATACAGTACAACAGAGAATGTAGTTACTTAAAGGGGCAACAGTCTGATGGATGCCTTAAATAAAATATGTGCTGAATGGAGTGGTACCTGACTAGTGCTGCAGGATTCATGTCAATTAAATCAAATTTGTAGCTCTACAAACACTTTCCCAAATGCAAGTGATATCAGACATCAGCAACACTAAGTCATTAAACTACCACTGACTATGTTAATTAATCATATTGCAGAGCAACTACAGAAATATGCATGACTCAACATTCAATTTGACTGATTGTATGTAATCATGGGAACTCCTTACTTATGTTTGGTAATGCTCTAGCGTATTTTGATGTCTCTACTTTGGAAAAATCTACTGTTAATAGGATAGAAGTTAGTTAGTTAGTTAGTCAAGTGGGTAAAATTTAAAATATGTTTAATACGTGCCTTATAATATGCTGCCTCTTTTTTTGCCAATTTAATGTTGAATATTTTGAAGTACATTAATTTAAGACTTAAGAAGTATATAGCCCAAATCTATAATCAGCAGTTTTACCATAAGAGAGGAAAGTGATGAAATGCCATCTAAGTCTTCTAGGCAGCAGCATGGCATCCATAATACCTGTAGCTGGGAGAGAGAACTCCCAAGGTCTCTGAGGAAACACACAAAAGCCTCTTTGAGTGAACTTCTATTTGACTCATGAATAACTTCATTAAAACACAGGCACAAATGTACCTGATTGACCTAATGATGCTGTTGTTCATTTTGAGTTGATCCAGTTTGGGCAAGTAGGCACCTTAAAAGAAAAAGAAAAAGGTGACACAGAGGGCATAATGCACATGACGTCTGTACTGTACTCTCAAACATGTACTGACAAGGCTCTCTCTTAGCAGGATGTTGAGCAATCTATGGTTGTACATAGACAAAGACAAAAGTTCTTTATTTCAGCACTGCCTCTTGTTGACTTGGAACCGCACATTAAACATTCCATTTAGCTGTGCAGTAGTGCTTTTAGATGTAAAAGAATGTATGATTTCTCTTACCAAAGTTTCCCAATGTGATGTCCTGTGTGTTTATGCATATTTCCAGTGAGGTCACCTCTGAAAGCTCCTGAGACCCACACAAGCATTCCTGCAAGCATTATGTTAAAAATTATGTAACATTATCATGGCAATCCACAGAAGAAGAATCTTTATTCCAATCCGGTGAACATAATATTGCTAAATTATTAGTATTATTGGGTATTACTTTAGGATTGGATATTCTTATTCTTGTAATGAAGATGATGATTGCTATTCCTAATAACATAATAACATGCACATGTACCATGCTTAACAAATGTATTAGACCACCTGTCATGAAAACAAGAAACCACAAATAACTTAGTAATATATCAAAACCTTGTTTCAAATTAACAATTTCATTGTTATTCATTAAGAAAATAACCAATTGGAATAACAATATAGTCCTTGTTGACAAATAATAATATTTATAATAACAGCTTGCATTCTTCTTGGCATTGTTTTTATGTAGTTTTGCAAAGTCTGTTTTGTTATTGACATCCAAATAGTTTGTAGCTGTTCCCAGAGACTTGCTTTGGATGAGCCTTTGGTCTGATCAAGTTTTGATTTCACTAAATCCCAGATCTGTTCAATGGGGTTCAAGTCTGGACTTTGGCTTGGCCAGTCCATCAGATCCAGCTCCAGATACCTTTTTCTTGGTCAAGTAGAAACATAAAAGGATATTTTGGTAAACAGCAGTGGTCTAATTTTGTTAAGCACTGTATGCAATGCAAATAAAGATTCATCTTAATGTACCAAAGTCTCTGGAGTAAGGCAAGAGTTTGATGAGCCTTCCAGCTCTTCGCAGGGCCGGGGGGTAGGGGTCGGATTGGGTTGACCTGTCCCACTCAGCTCTGTTACCAGAACTCGAGCTGAACCTGGGCGGGCTCCGTGAGCCAGAGGACTAAGGAGGTGGTTCATCTCTGAAATCTGCCTAAAAGAACAAGTATGAATGGCAACTTAAGTTTTCTTTTTGAGAGTATCAAAAATATATCAGTTTAATTTGTAAAAGACAACACCAGCTAGCGAGTGTTGTTGACATACTGTGTTAACACAGAGCCTAAACCTGTATAGACCAACTAAACTAACTCTAAGGTCAAACGCATCATATACGTAAAACATTTTACCTGCAACATAGAGAGTATAAACACCGAGTGATAGCGATAACCAAAACATCCCAAAAGTCAAACAGAAATGGCACTTGCTTTCCAGAGATAAAAGTTTGCTTGACAACCGCTGGGCACTTCCTGGATACCGTGCATAGACCAGCAGAGCCTTGTGGGATTTGTAGTCAAACTTTTAAAAGTAAGTCAGTGCCCTGTTTTTACCGTTTTAAGACGAGCACAGTTGTGTAGTAACATTGTATCATATGAGCTAACAGTAACACTCTTTATCAGATACATTACTGTTAGCATCACAGATTCTAATGAAAGTGAACGCTAGTGTAATGCTGCGTTCAAGTAATGTGTGAATTGAAGCGATTAGTAAATTTCAAGGTTGATCATAAAATGCTATTTGCTATTTATTATGCACACTTATTTGAATGATGTTATACTTAGTCTCATCTTACTGCATCACACTATTTTCATCATAGGTCCAATGTGACGTAAATGTTACAAAAACATAGCATGGTGCTGATGAGGCAGATGTGGGTATTTTTCCGAGGTCGCTTTAAGGCAGCAGTAACATGCACGGTAACTGGGGCGGGTCTTGGTTTGATAGAACTGGGCGTGGGCTCCACTCGCAGACCCTGTCCCTCGCCAAACGCACATTGTTCAACGCGGGCGGTTTTTTTTTTTACACTGAATCAACCGAGGATCTTTCATTTTTATCTACTGTTATTTCAAGAGTTACATGCGGCACCGAGAAGTGAAGACTGCCTGGCACGACACGAAGGACGCACTGCTTTCTTCTTCTTCTTGTAGCTGAGAGGCAACAGACTTGAGAGATTCTCTCCCTGTGGCAGGCGAAACAAGGCGGCTGTGTGGCTAATTAGTCCAAGGCTTGTTGTAAGTGTGACTTTATCATTCTTGTGTAAATGAGATGCAGGTTGTATTTTTAATGTGTATTCTGGTTCCCATCGCAAGAGACTGCGGTCAACAGTTGCTAATGGACAGTGATAGCTAGCAAATAATTTCTCAACCTCATATCACAAATACGAGAACAATCTAGTGCGCCTTTTCCTGTTACATCCTCTGTCATCCTCTCTAATAAGCTATTTATACACGCGCTACAGTTGACATCTACCCCTCCCTGTTCTGTATCGTGTCTCTCAAACAATTTTTAGTGTTCAAAGTTGTTCAAGAACCAGAATGGACACAAACGTGTACTACAGAATCAAAGTCAAATGCATACGGGCTATGTGTTAGCGTCCCCCCTAATTGTGTTGTCCTGTGAGCACACTCTTCACTGGGGCCGCACAGACAGTGGGTGACGCCCCGTCACACTCGGACAAACTGAATGTATCACTGCGGAAGTTAGATTCCATTACAACCCTTTTGTAAGACTGACTTGGAGCAGCAGCTTCTTTCCTGGAGGGTTTAATAGCTCTTTTATAATAGAGTTATACTTTTCAAGGTGTGGAAAAGGGTTACCGCTTCTGTTACGCCTCACAGCTGACTTGGGAGGGCTACCATAACAGTTTTTCAATAGTCCCTTACAAGGCACCAACCATACTATTAAGCCTACACGAATTATGCCATTTATTTCTGCAGTCTGGAAAAGTGTCTTTCCAAATGTGAAGCGCCTCCTTGGCATTTGGTCAGTGGGCACCCTTTCTGACTTGACACTTTTCTTTTACATTGGATTGGGAATGTTGTGCTGCCCTATAACTCCATTATGCCTGCAATATGCTGGCTTTAAATGTTGACATCACACTCCACAACAAGCCTGGTTTACAATTGGGGGTGATCAATATTATCAACACTGTTTTCCAGGTTACTTATTAGCGTGCAATACTTTCTAAAACCGGTAAGTGATTGTGACCAAGTAAGAACCAAATTCATGACTTCGAAAGGGCTACAGAGTCCTTATTTGTCTCTGCTACTTGGGGCTGGAGCTGTTTATTGCAATTGCTGATATTGTGGATGTTAAACTACTTGGCCTGTAGTGATGTCGAGATGAATTCAGATGAATAAATTGTCGTCTCTTACAAATAGCTGAACTGTTGGACTGCTGTGCACGGATTGGAGGAGAGAACAAGGGCCCAGATGAGTTTGGGGGGTGTTGGGTGTCCAATGATTAGCCTGGTGCGCTGCTCTCTCTGGCCGGCTTTTGTGTAGAGGTCAGCTGGCCTTTTCATCTCTGCTGCTGCTGCCTCCACCGCCTCTCCCTGCACACGATACGCTAAAAGGATGACCCAATGTGGGAAAGGTCACAGCGCGGACTCTCCCCCTCCACTGTATTTTGCCATCTCATGACGCACGGAGTCTGAGAAACCCAATCGTGCTTGTTTTGTAAAGTGATAATGCGAGAACAAATTTGGAAATGCCTCAGACTCGAGATCCTCCTTGAGATAACTTTTTCGGCATCTGCCCCCTCTCCTCCCTGGAATGCGTCGGCCTGTTTTTGAAGATGTCGTGTCTGCCGGTCCGCACTTGTGTTTGGATGCACTTTCAGGGGATGATGTCATTGGGCAGTAGAGGGAATGGGGGGGTTGTATAAGGCTATCAAGGCTCTATGATGGGTCTTGGAGTCTCAGTATTGGAGCGTGATACCTCCCCAGAGAGGGTCTCCTTACCATCACCGCTCCATTAAAAATCTATTATCACTGCAGTGGTGCTTGTTGTGGCCCAACCAATATGGATTCTTTAACCAATTAGGCCCCCTAATGGAGACCAGAATGCAAGTTGAAATGGATGGCATCGTTCTTTGTTGTTAAATTTAGAATGTGAAAGAAAGGGACTCATGTTGTCCTTGTTTAGCTTTGGTTTGAACTGCCAAAATAGACAATGGTCAAATTTATGAAGTCCATCTCTCTTCAAAAGCAAAAGTAAAACAAGTTTGCACGCTAGTCCTCAACAGAACATTTGTTTGTAGTTGTTGTCCTGTATGACCCTCATAATGGCCTTGACTTTCACATTTTTCATCTATTCATTTGCTGTACAATGTAAATTGTATCACGATTGCTAAGTTTAATCAATTAATTTCCATGGGCTTAATGGATGCACCAAGCTGTATCAAGCAAGAATATTAAACGGGCCATTAGTCATAACATGAAATAATTGTTTAAAATCTACAAGTCTATGTAACTTTCAGACGAAGCAGATGGTTTAGTTGCCTCCGGAAGGTTTATCACTATTATTCGTGAGAAAATCGACATTGTGAGCTGGGCACCCCAATTTTAGGGTCACCTTTTCGAAAATTAGGGCTGGATATTGCCAGCAACTTCGCGATACGATACATATCTCGATACAGGGTCCACGATACGTTAGGGCTGGGCAATATGATGATAAATATCGAATCGTGAGCTGATCTCCATGATCTGCTTTTTTGGTAAAATCGTCATATCGTGACTCAGTGGTTTTTATGATTAAACCAGAACAAACCAGGAGAAAACTACGTCTAAACAAGGTCTAGTCAGACGATATCACGGACTGAATCTGGATAATACCAGGACTAAACCAAGAAGTAGTAAACTAGACTATTTAAAGCAGAGACTGAAATCAAGGTCTAAACCAGGTCTAAACCCAAGGACTCAATCAGAAATAAAGCAGGAGAAAACTGTGTCTGAATCGGGTCTAAACCTGGACAATATCACAGACTGAACCATAGGGACTAAACCACTACAACACCAGGTCTAAACCCAAGAAGAAGCAGATGGCTTTAGTCATTAGAAATTATACACAGGAATTGTGATAAAATCAAAATCGTGATTTAAACTAAAGAAAATCGTGATAAGATGTTTTGGCCATATATACGTATCCCGATATAAGTGTATCCTGGTACAGTGTCCGTAATACACTACATCAGGGTTGTCCAAAGTGCGGCCCGGGGGACAAATGCGGCCCTCAGACCACTTTTTGGTGGCCCACAATCTTCTTGATTTAAAATTTAATCAAATTGGCAAACATCGCTAGAGATGAATTTCTTTTCTGCAAGTTTAACCATTCTACCCAATTAAAACCTTTTTATTATGAGACAGAGGTTGTATTAAGATTCCAGACTAAATCCAGGTGTGGGGAAAGGTTTAAACCTTTCTTATTCACGTATCACGATACAGGCACCTCGATACGATATGTTTTGTCAAGTACTCAATATATCGTATTACCGATACGATATATTGAGCACAGCCCTATCAAAAATATATATAAAATAGATGCATTATAGATATCTCCACAAATGTCTGAGTTTACAATGTACTTAAAGGCACTATACCTGATTTTTTGATTACGAACAATGAAAGTGGGGGCGAGTCAATTCAATTGATAGTTGTGGTCCAAACACATTCCTAACTTCCCTAATGTATTGCTAAAATCCCATTTCTTCACAGAGATGAGTTTATGTGCACATTTCACAACTAGTGCGGTCACTTTTTTGGGTCACTGTCACAGAAATGCCAGAAAGGAAGCCTGTAAACTCATGAAATTGATACAAAATGCTTAATATTTAGATGCCCAGTTTTATTTCCACAAATATCTGAGCTTACAATATACTAAAGGAGGACTAAAGAAATGTCATTCCTCTTCTAGGTCAAAATCAGGTATAGTGCCTTTAATGAGGACAAAAACTAATTTCGTAGCACTACAAGAAGAAAAAATCTGGTATAAGGGCCTTTTTAAAACCATCACCAAAACTTCAGTTTGTTGTGTTTGTATCCCGTTCATTCTAAATGTGAAGTGACCATCTCCTGTGCTCGCTGTTTGCTGCTCCTCCTTCACGCTGGTCCCCTCTCACTGCTATGGACCCACACCCTCCGTAAGCTGTCGTGTAAGATTATCCTCCGAGTCCAGGCGGGGAGCTAAGGTTTCAAAAGAACTGTTAATTTCCCAGGCTTAAGGTGGCAAGCTATAAATAACTTTAAAAAAGAAGCGCACTGCATGGGTGCTTCATGATAAATAAATAAAAATGGAGGTTGTCTACTCCTGAATGTAATCTCATTGATTGGATTGGATGAAGGATGTCAGTTTTATCATATCTTCTTTATTTTTCCCATATAAAGTTCTTCTCAACAATCCAATTAATCAAGTGGAAATCTGTTCTGATGTAACCGAAATTGAAAATCGGTCTGTACAATATGGTTTGTGTAGCATTATTGCACTATTCAAGACCTTTTTTGTTGTTTATTTTGCCAATGTTGGATCTAAATGTTGTTTTGTCTATCCCAGAATGCCGCTTCAAAGACCAGTTCTGGGCAGACTTGGCACAGACAGTAGATCAGAGAGAGTGGCAGCCTCTCAATCAATGATTAATTCTTCATTCATCTCCATATGTATGTGTGGATTATTAATCATGGCCTGAATAGAGATGGCAGCGCCCCACTAACAGGGCACAGTCTTTAGCTCTTCGAAATTATTGGATTTTGTTGGATGCAGGATTGCAGTGCTTCGTAGGAGCTAGTAAAGAAATGCGGTAAGCGATAACTAAAGCTGGCCACACACTAGAGGATTTTGAGCCAGATTTTTAGTCTTTCTGAGTCTGAGGAGGCGTGGCTCAATAAAAACGTTCCCTCATGGCATGATCTGTGGTGGGACTCCTCATGTGTGTGTATGTGTGTCCTCATGTCTGTCCTTAAGTAAATCTTGAGATCTCAAATCCACACACACTTAAGGACAGATATGAGGATACACATGTGCACACATGAGGAGTCCCACCACAGATCATGGCATGAGGGAACTGTAGTGTGTGTGGGCAGCTTTATTTTTTTCTTGCATATTGTGACAACGATACTGCAATATTTCAACAAACAAAAAAGCACAGCCCAAAACAAAAACATGTGATGTGTAAAAGTTCAGTTTTGGTGATATTGTTGCACAATATTTAAAACCATTATCAATTCTTGCTAGTTTTGCCATACAGGTGCTCGTCAAAAAATTAGAATATCATAAAAAAGTTGATTTATTTCTGTAATTCCATTCAAAAAGTGAAACTTTCATAATTTATTCATTCCACACAGGCATATTTTTCAAGTGTTTATTGTTTTTAATGTTTTGATGTTTAACTAATGGAAACTAATGAAAACCCCAAATCAGTATCTCAGAAAATTAGAATATTGTGGAAAGGTTCAATATTGAAGTGCCACACTCTAATCACATATTTGACTCAAAACACCTCAAAGGCCTTTAAATGGTCTCTCAGTCTAGTTCTGTAGCTACACAATCATGGGGAAGACTGCTTTTTTCATGATATTCACATTTTTTGATGAGCACCTACAATTATTTTATTTTAAATCTTTTTTTCAGTCAATTTTCTTGTTTATGGTGACTCATGAAGCAAAAAAGCTTCAATTTGTTTTCCTATTTTGCTACAGACTTCTTATATAGACTATGGGGAGAAATTTGGACTCGGGGAAGGCCACTGTATTCTTAAGAAACTCTTGAGAAACTTTATGACATCATTTAATTCTCATTATTTTTGGGGACGACACCAGTAACTCCAGAGTGACGCAAAAATGTAGCTCCTCGATTTCATGTTCCTTCCTGACTGTACTTTTAAGACAACAGCTTTTGTATCAAATTGCATGATGATTTACTGTAATCACAAGACGTGCGTCAGAAGGATATTTGGCCAAAGCAAAGTACAACCGGACGAGCGTGACTATGACGACATAAACCAGTAGAAAGGTGTTGTAAAAGCCTCAGAGCAGTTAGGTGCCACTGTTATATGAGGTTGTGTAACAGAGGCGTTTAGTGTGTAATATTGTGAATACAATTACTGAAAGATTACCTCATCCTGCTCCACCCCTTTTTGGTATGTTGAAATTACTTATTTACCGTACATTACAATAATGTATGAATATAATCTTTGCTTACTATATGTCTAGTGTTGCTGTCAAAAGCACAGCATTTACCGATTAAACAATTACCCATCATACCCACATGAAGTACTGTATCAACCAAGAATTAAGTGGGGATTAGCACAATTTGGCAACTGACTTTTAAGATTTAAGTGTAAGATGGGTCTTTGGACAATAATATATTTTGATTTATAATTCATTATTGTACTTGACGTAAAATGTGACGACAAAGGGTTAATAATTGTTTACTAAGTAGATCAATTATTTTAAATAAATTGAACACAATATGCATCCCTGTCTCCCTGATATGTTTGGTAACTGCTCTAAAAGAAATACGTTCAACTCTTAGATGGGGAAGTGGAAGTTTTCCGGCCGAGGCATGACAGCGAGTCATCTTCCATCAGCATTACTAACATATTTTATTCTGTGCAATGTTCAGTGTGGAGCAGTAAAGAACAGAATGAGTCACCGTGTACTAGGACTGTGCTCAATATATCGTATTGGCAATATATCGTTACGGAGTACTTGACAACCCGTGTGTCGTACAGAGGCACCTGTATCGTGATACGCCAATAATAAAAACATTTATTTAGTGTGCTTGTTTGACTCCTTGGTTTATTCAGAACGTATCACAACAACATACACACAATAGCAGGTTCATTTCACTGAGCATATTCACCATTAGGACTGTGTACCTTTGAGAACCTGGCGATACAATACGTACCTCAATACACAGGTCACGGCACGATACGTACCTTGATACACAGGTCACGGCACGATACGTACCTCGATACACAGGTCACGGCACGATACGTACCTCGATACACAGGTCACGGCACGATACGTACCTCGATACACAGGTCACGGCACGATACGTACCTCGATACACAGGTCACGGCACGATACGTACCTCGATACACAGGTCACGGCACGATACGTACCTCGATACACAGGTCACGGCACGATACGTACCTCGATACACAGGTCACGGCGCGATACGTACCTCGATACACAGGTCACGGCGCGATACGTACCTCGATACACAGGTCACGGCACGATACGTACCTCGATGCAGAGCCTTCTCAATACAATTAGACACTGTTTGATACGATTCAATAACAAAACATGGACCTAATGCTCATTAGTTAATCGTGAACATATACACTTACTCAAAAAACTGTGTATTATCTTTAATTTATTGAAGAATAAACAACATAAAGTACATTTTGGTTAAATACTTCAACATAAGGTGTTCAGAATAATTGGTCAGACAGATTGGTCTGTGTAACTGATCTCAAGGTTCACAATACAAAATCTTTTACATTTTTCCATGATTTTTTTTTCCCCCAATCTTCCCCGGTCTTTGGCCCAGTCTAACACCTTGGGGAAAGAACTAAGAGCCACGATATTGATGCTGTATCTTTTTTAATTACATTGATACGTATCTAAGTATTGACATTTTGACTACACCCCTATTCATCATAATAACTTCAATTTAGGACACCCATGAGATCATGTAACATATATTTCTTTGGAATATGTATTGTATTATGGGCACTGTACCAGGATAGACTTGTATCGCACGTATCGCGGACCCTGTATTGGGATACGTATCGTGAAGTTATTGGCAATACCCAGCCCTACTGTGTACCTAGGCCTGTGGTTCACAAAGTGGGGTCTGGGGGTCCTCATAGGCACTTCAGTGGGGCCCCCAAAAGCTCATCTTGAAAATAAGTAAATAAATAAAAAATAATGATATGATGAAATATTGATATGATATGAATAAATAATTTGAACTAAAATTTCTAATTGTTTATTAGTTTCAAACCATATTAAGGCTGTAGTCATTTTAAAAGCAAAACATGAATTAGTTTGAATATAGTGAAATACAATGACTGCTGAGTCCCTATGGATTGATAACGGAGCAGCAATTCCTTGGACTTTGAGAATGACTGACCTAGGCATTACTAATACTACTAAAGTGTATTCTGAGTAATTTGACTTTACAGTGTACCACTGAGAGATATGTGAAAAATCGGTCTTAAATATTTCAATGTGACTTGCTTCTGTTCTGTCTTTATTATTTTCTTTTTTTTTTTACTGAGTCCTGAGTTTGATACAGTTGAACTTTTTGTCGTCTAAGGCCACGAGTTTCACTGCCTTTCCCACCAAATTCTTACAACTTGACTTATTTTCCTCACTATGGGTGTGCCCCCAAATTCCTTCACTGTCCTGTGCTGTTGCTGCACCAGAACAATGCCTAATATCAGAACTTGTGCTTGTAGCATATTACAAATTTACTCAAACAAGCATGCCGTGAACGAAACAAGCTGAAGTTGAGGTATTTTACTTTATAGAGTTGACTTTGCATAACAAGGTTACTCATTTTTCTGCAAATCTTCAGAAGTGCTACTGGGACATCCCCGGACACACCATCTGTACAGAGCGCTCGGGCCGCTCCTTTGGCCCAGCTGTTGTTTATTTGGTCAGAGCAGGTTCTCAGGAGTTCTTGCTGTCCCTTAAGTATGAAACCAGGTAGATTTATTTAGCCTTCACAGGAAAAGTAAGCTTCATGTTTGGCCAAAAGTCTGAGGGGGCACAGTAATTCACATCATGCTGTGATTAAGAATTTTAGCAGTGTGTGTGTGTGTGTGTGTGTTTCTCTAACGACACTGATGTCATTATTAGACCCTTTCAGGACCTGCCATGTGCAGCTCCCTGATAAAAGACTTGACAGACATTATAAATTATAATGTTCATGGATTTTTGCCAAAGTTAAACCAATCAGGCAAGACTGTATGATATTCAAATTGATGAAGATTTCATTCCAAAATCTGTAGAAACTGTGAATCAGAAAATGTTTGACTAGTGGTTGGCCTTACTGATCCATTTCAATATGTACCCAATGCTAAAATGTGGTACAATTTAATAATACAGATTTTATTTATTTTCACAATGACTTATAGGATGGCTTAATTGGCATGTGGGTCTATTATCATTTTGTCTAATGCCAAAGTCTTGACCACAAACTTTACAGTTTGTTAAAGGAAATGTGCAGAATTATGCAAAATCAACCTTGTGAGCTTTTCTGCAGGTTCTGGTGGTTTCCCTGTGTAGTTCTGAGTGTTTTTTGAGCAATTGACACATGTCTGAGAAATCCTTCGCTGCCCTGCGTTTGTGGTTCAGTCCTGTGGAAATTTCTGTTTGCACCTATCTCACATCCCCGCCCTTGGCCCCGCCCTTGACCCCGCCCATCCAGGAACAGCAAACGCTCTCAGAGCTGCTCATATGGAATACACACCACTGGCTTTTTTGCTGCCATTGGTTTATGTTTATCTGCCAATTTAAAAAAAAATTCTGGAGTATTAAAATGTATCAGCGAAGATGTTTCTTTGGATGCCAAGGGGAAGCCACAGTTTCAAGTTTCCAAGCGAGGACACGATGCAAGAGAAGTCTGAATTTGTCTATGGTGGTGACCAGCTTTTCTACTTGCTTTTGTTTGTACACGGCATTTTACTGTAAATCCAGGACTTATTCAACAGTTTGTGTCTAAACCTAGTACAGTTCCAAGATAAAAGCTGCTGCCTGCTCCCTCAGAGCCTGCTTTGGTGAGTAAACTGCGGCAAAACATTTGAGCAATGTACTGTACATTGAGAGGTTTTATTAGAATCTCCAGATCAAATAATACTCTAATGCTGATTGTGTAACTGTTACACGTCTCATAAACAACATGCTACAAAACTCTCATCAGCGTTATGTCAGAAATGGGGCAGTGCACTCTTTATTCACCATGAAATGCTTTCTTCATGTTGTACATGTCCACTGGTGCAATGGTAGTTTATTATTTGTTGTTTTGTTTTCTAAAGGGCATTTTAGCCATGGCGCTGTGTTTTGGTTACGCTTTAGGAGAGCTCTGAATCCATTCCACCAGCTTTGAACCAGAAATAGATGGTTCGTTTTAAATCAGCCTCTTGCAATGATTAAACGTTAAATATTGTTTGTACATCTGTAATAGATCACAAAATGCCCACCAAAAACGTAATATGTTTCTTTGACCGCTGTGGCTGGCATGGTGGCGCAGCAGGTGGAGAGAAGGTCCTGGGTTTGATTCTGAACAACAAGGTGGAGCCAGTCTGTGTAGAGTTTGTTTTCCCCCTGCAGTTGCTCAGTTCTCAGCTCAGTTTCCCCCTCACACTACAATCATGTACAGTAGGGGGCCACGACACCACTGGGGGGAACAAAAAGATTTAGAAAACTTGATAAGTCTACCCTGTTTTTTTATTTTTCTAAAAAAAAATGTCCAACTTTGTCCAGAATTTTGTCTAAAACCGAAATCCTTTCCAATCATTCGTCAATAAAGTAGTCTGATGCTGATAAAATAAAGGTTAAAAAGTTAAGAACATGACTTCCCTTAGCAGATTTGAAAATACAATTTTACCAAGAATCTCACAAGAAAAACCGCCTGGAGACAAGATATACAGTATAACCTGTAACCGCTCCCCTTGTTCAAATTCACTCCAGATGTCGGTGTGAAAGCGGACTAAAATGTGTGCTCTCCGTCAGTGGAGTGCAGGCGGAGCAGACGTCACACGAGGCCTGAGTGGAGCAGGTAAAGCAGTGTGTGTCCTGTGCCGCCTGTGAACTGCAGTTGGATTGATTACACAGTGGCAGGTGGTACAGGTTAGAGGATTTGTTTTTCATCTCACTTCAGGAGCGCGCTAAAGGGAGGCACCGTGGCGTGGATGAGTGAACTGGTTATGAACTACACATGGCCTAATCCTAGCCTGGAGGCACAGAAAGTGTTAGTAAGCCGTTAAGGGTGGAGTGAAGCGACTTGGTTATAAGTCATGTTCTCTGGTGATAGATTTTAATGAATGAGAGCAAGACGGGTGAATGGTTGGTGGTGGTCGGAGGGGTCTTTGGCCTCGCTTCCGTCACCACTGAGTATGGTGTGGAAGAATAATGACTACAGTGAAAAGCGCAATTAAAGGGTAAGCCATCATTATGTATTTTAGAATAAGTTTTTTTTTACTTTACTACCTCAATGGTCATG
The DNA here is from genome assembly GCA_900303255.1 of Lesueurigobius sanzi. Taxonomy (NCBI): domain Eukaryota; kingdom Metazoa; phylum Chordata; class Actinopteri; order Gobiiformes; family Gobiidae; genus Lesueurigobius; species Lesueurigobius sanzi. The sequence continues at coordinate 20,190 of OMNZ01026086.1, read as the reverse complement.
GACAAAAATTAAAAAGAAATCACAATTTTGCCTTCGTGATTTCCTTTTGTGTAGCTTTTCGGGTCTCCACCTGGGCTCTGCCAGTGATTGCAAGGATTCTCATGAACTTTGACGACTATTCAATGGGTCAGGTCACCAGAAATATTGTTTGTCCAAATAAAACATTTTACTCACATGAGCAGGAAAGGGGTAGCTATTTTAATGCTTGTTGTTTAAAAGGAAATCATATTTTGTGATGCTTTAGGCCACATTTTGAGACTTGAGAAAAGTTTGGGAACCACTGCTCAATTTTTTTGTAAAGCCATTTAAGATTTAAACACTGTCAATCTGTGTATTCCTTTTTGAATACTGTATTTGGCAAGACTTTTATTTTGTTCCTTGTTTCAAGAACTGTTTTGCAAAATACAAGTAATGTTGAAAGAGAAAAATCCGTTATGCAGCATTGCCCATATTGTGATTTTCTTGGAATTGTGTTGTAGTCAGCTACTCTGTAGCATTATGTAATGAGGCCACCAAAGTGTGTTTGTCAGCTGTTATTATTCCAATTCAAGCGATCGCGATGTCATCACGTCCGTGGGATTGGTTGGCATCATGAATGTATTGAATAAGTAATAGTTCTATGATGTGCTGTAATAGATCTGTCGTTTAAATGAACTGTGCTACACGTCAGCTGTTTGCCTCTTCGCTCCTGATGACATTGTGCTTTTTAATGTCTTAGATGTGATCTAAAGCAAAAGTGAAACTAAGGGCTGGTTTATGGTCGTCCGTCAAGCGTCAACTCCTCCCATTAGCGGAGAACAGTGTCTCCCAACCAGGGGTACAGGGACCCTTGGGGGTACATGAGCTTAGAAGGGGGTGCTTGGAACAATTTCAGATACAAAATAAGATCAAATTGAATTGTATTTTTGATTTTTATGTTCAAAGAAAAGCTATAACATTTATCTGTACAGAGTGAGTTTGAGAATATTTAGTAGCCTTAGTTTTTACTGAGAAATAGGAGGTTTAGTCATTCACTTTCTAACTAGGCAGGGGGTACTTGGAGTTGAAATAAAAGGGCCAAGGGGTACACAAGACAAAAAAGGTTGGGAACCACTGGCGTAGAAGTCCGAACAGGTCAGGCGTAATACGGTGGGCGGGGCGGGGCCGGCCGCACGACCATAAACCAGCCTTAACCTTTTCCTCTTGTTGTCCGTTGCCTAAGGATGGTCGAGGCTTTCCCAGTGATTTTCCAATGTGCTCAGGCGTCAGCCGCACATGACCTCAGCAGCTCCGTGTTGTCTGTATGAGCTCAAGTTGTTCCACACAAACACTGATGTTACTAAAGCCTCTTCCAAACATGAGCAGACATGTTTTATGTTGGATTAAATCCTTTCTCCATATTCATAAACATTATGACAGCATATTATGATGATTTGTCTTTACTCACATGGGGTCATTTTCAGGTTGATAACTCTATCTCTTGATAACTATTTGCTATAACCTTAGTCATGGGTTGTCACCATATTTGGTACGAACGGCCATATGGTTTCTCTCTTTACTGATTGAGTCACTATGCCAGGAATTTCACTGACCAGCACTGTGTTGTGGAGTCAGAGCGTAATGTGCGTTATGGCCCGGTCCTTATGCTGCTTCTTTCTGAGGTGACAACTTTACAAGATAAAAATAAATAAGTAAGTCCTTAAAGTCTTTGGTGTGAAAAATTCTAGTGTCCAAACACAAGAGGAGGGTTCATGTGTGAAAAGGACTTGTATTAAAGGCCTAGTTGCTTATATCAGTTGATATTTAATAAATTATTGAAGTGTGGTCGGCTGGTCGCACATCTTAAAGGTAGCCTACACTGCGTAACATTTCACACAATGATTAGAATAAAATGAAAGCATATATTTTATCACAGATATGTTTTTATCTTTGTTCATTTTTTACATATTTTTCAAACGAACATGTCTTTGCCGTGAGTGATTCACCTCTCTTGTAACTTCCTGGGAGCGGGGCCGGGGACGTCTCCAGCTCGTCCTGGAGACGTGGAGATGTTGACTAAAAGCAGCCAAATATGAGATTTTGAGAATCCATTCTTTGATTACCCACTGAAAACATAGCATTTTCTGTGTCTAGCTGGTCATTAGGAACACGATTTGTATAGAGGGGAGCAACAAACAGGTTCACGCCCCCCATTTGGTGAAACATTAAGATGAATGTGGAAACATCTTCACATTACGTCTGAAAAATAACATTTCATGCGTTTTATATGTCTACTATAAACCAGAAGCAAATCGAGATTTTTTGCTGTAGATTAGATTCACAGAGAAGACTGTGAATGTTTTAAAGTGGGCTAAAGTTAGCATGAAGTTAGCATGTTCGGACTTGAATAGGGCAAAAACGAAGTAATATTGAAACATAAGAAGCTGCAAAATTACTGTTATAGACTGAAACTACTTCAACCTGGGATTTTATCAATTAAGTCACTACAAATGACTAAACGGTTCATATTAGACTTATACATAAAGACCAGCCAAAAGATAGTTTTGCAAAATTACTACACAATTCATGATGCTATAGCTAAAATTGGCAATAATGTAGTGTATAAATTGACGATGACGTTTTGAAGTTTGATGTTTACGTTCTTTAATATAAAATGGTAAAATTGTATAAATCCTTGCATATTTTTAGTAGCATAATATCTTACAGTTGGTTTTGCTTGTCCTTTTCTCTATACACCCATCCTACTGTCTCCACTGGTCAGGAAGCATATTTCTTTGATCAAGACTAAACATACTTTGGTAAATGGGTATGCTATCAGAGGCAGCCATATTGTTGAGAATGAGAAGGGACGCCAGAAACAAATGGTCACAATACTTTTTTAAGCAGATCTACACTGAATTTGAATTGCAGGTTGAGTGAGATCTGATTTGTTCACGATGAGTAGGCCGACATCCTTGCGTGAACCTGAATGATGAGTGTCCTGTCTGCCAATGCCGCACCCCTCCTCTGCTGCTCTGACTGCCCATCATCCGCCACTCACGGCTTGGAACATGGAGTACCTTCAGCACATTTTTCACATTCCACGCTGAGGGTCTCAACCTCAGCCCCTGCACTGTCCCACATGCACGTCGACCATCATATCTCCCAGTAATGGCAGTAGATATGCTTTTTAGCAGGGCTGCACAATCAATCACATTTTAATCGAATTGTAATTATCCTAGAGCTGAATTATCACGTTGGGCTTTCAAATTGACAGGTCTCTGGCCAAATTAGACCGGTAATGACTATTTAGAGTAGAGTTTGGACTTGGGAGGAGGAATAGGAATTTTTTTATTAAATAGTACTGTGGAAGGCCTGTATAAAGTAGTATAAAGCCACACAGCGTTTACCTGATCAACCAGGCCCAACACGCTTTGACAGAAAACTTTACGAAGACGTTTGAACATTTGAACAGAATGTAGGAGGGTCTGATTGATCAGGCTAGCACAGCGTAACATGTTACCAAGTTAAATGTAATAAAGTACGAGCAGAAAGATTTTGCAAAAACGGTGTCCTTACTGTGAATGGGAACGAGTCTCCTCAGACCTGGCTCATAACGTTGCTGGGAGCGGGACATCACCAGCTCGTTTTCATAGAGATGAGGCAGCTTTGCTTTGATGGCATGTCGTTATTATAAGGTTTTAAATATGTTGAGTCTTCTTCCGAATGCAAAGCAAACCTAGCATTATCATCAATTAAAAACTTAACATTTGGAGCATGTTGGAAGTTGATTCTGTGACATGGCAACATATAACCTGGAATTTTCCGCAGTGTAGCATTAGTTTAAGTTGAAGTGTCCATTTTTTCTACATTCATATTTCATACACATGGGGTGGGCACCTCTGGATACCTCACGATTCGATGCGATACGAGATACATGGCTCATGATAACAATAACCTCACGATTTGCCGATAGAGGGGAACAACGGAAAAATAATGTGTTTTATGTATTTTGTCTAATATCAAAGGGAAACAAATCAATAGACTTTTTGCTGTAGAAGATTCAGAGAGGACAGTTAATGTTTTAAAGTGGGCTAAAGTTAGCAGGAAGTTTGCATGTTTGGACTGTTTAGCTGTTCATAGTGATTTAATTTGGAAAAAATCCAAGGTTGTTGTAGTTTGCCTGTTACTGTGAGTAATTTTGCAGCTTCTTATGTTTCAATATTGCTTTGTTTTTGACCTATTGAAGTCCGAACATGCTAACCTTCTGCTAACTTTAGCCCACTTTAAAACACAAACTGTCCTCTCTGTGAATCTCCTACAGCAAAAAGTCTCTTGATTTGCTTCCCTGAAATGTTATTTTTCAGACGTAAATGTCAAGATCTCGTCGATGTTTCTACATTCATCTCAATGGATGTGACCTCTGGTTTCACCAAAAAGGGGGCGTTAACCTTTTCGTTGCCCCCCTCTATACACTGCAGCCTATATTCATGACGTTGTTAATTAATATGTATGACGTCATGAAACGTATTGATATTAGAATAACTAATATCAATATCGTATCATGCCACAGAATATCGCGATATATTGGAAAATCGATATGTTGTCACCCTCTATTCATCAACCATAATACAATTCCCAGTTGCTTAAAAATTGTGATTATTATTTTAGACACATCGCCTAGGCTTACTTTTTATCAACTCTTCATTACTCCAGAATAGAGTATTGTTGTCTGTGTTTGTGGTCCTTTTATGTATTTGTCATGGTCGCTGCGCTGACCTGGACCTCTTTCCTCTGTTCCCCTCTGCAGCGGTGGTTTGCGGTGAGCGGCAGTGGCAGAGATGACCGAGTACAAGCTGGTGGTCGTGGGTGCAGGAGGCGTGGGGAAGAGCGCTCTCACCATCCAGCTCATCCAGAATCACTTTGTGGACGAATACGATCCAACCATCGAGGTACAGTCAGCGGTTCGGTCTTGGGATGCTACTCATGCTAATCTGCTGTAGAAGCCACGGTATAATTTAGAGAGACCTATTTTGGACTGGTCCTCCTTGTTTAGATCTACTTTGATCATGGTTTAACCTATGTTTAGACCTGGTTTAACTCTTGATTAGACCTGATAAATGTATAAGATTATATTAATATAATGACACTATGTTGTATTGTTGTATTTCAACAAAACAAATCAGTTGGGTGTTGATTTTATTAAAATACAATACAACGAGAAATTATATATTTGTATTTCAACTATCCATATGCAGGCCAGAGCAGACATAAATTCCAGTAGTATAACTAATCAAAAGCTAATAGGCAGTACTTTGTAGAGGTTATTGTAAATACTTGCACTTGATTTTTTTCCCCCATAGTTTAAAAACTATTCAACCAGACTTACTTTTCTTTCTTTTTTTAGGGAGATACCAACATTTATTTCAGTTCTCATGGTTACTGCACAGTGATTGGTCAATAAAATAGAAAATTGAGAATTACCTCCGGGGCCAGATTAAAACTCTGGCGGGCCAGATGTGGCCCACGGGCCGCATCTTTAGCATCTCTGGTCTATATGTTACTTGTTACTTACTAATCCTCTCTAATTTAGACCTCCTCAAACATGTTCTACAATCCAATGGGATTCCTTTTCTCAAGTTTGTTTGTGTTCAGTGATCTGTCTGGATTTTAAACCGTGAACCCAAACCTAATCATAATTGCCAGCCTTTTTTTTGAATGTTACTAAAATACCTGCTAAATCTACTTTCCTAATTACTGAAGAGTCGTACTAAAAGTTGGTCTTGGTCAAACACTAAATTGAATCTTCTTCTGTGTTTGTCTGGTCTGTCAGTACTCGGACTGGCTCTTTCTCACCACGCCTGCCTCTGGCCAGACAATGTCCTTTTTGTGTATTTGCATTCCTGGCCCCTGTGCTCTAACAAACAAAGGCAGAGCACTCCATGTTTTCTGTAGCTGCGCATTGGAAGACTAAACATTGGTTCTGATGGCGTTCTCCTCTGATCTCATGCTCCACTGACCCCAATACCAGATCAATAGAGGCCAAGAGACATTATCTTTTGTGTTAAAAGAGTGTCACTTTTCTATGTAATAGGCCTGGATTTTTTTTTATATGAAAATGACCATTAAACAATACATTTTATAAAATCCATTATTAACCTTTTTGCAAGATCATTTCCTGTTTTTTCACTTTTTAATTAACGATAAAAATCCCTTTATTCACTGGTTTAATTTTTCAAAAATTAAAGACGAAGCCATGACACATTAAAGCTAAAATAGTATGCATCAAAAATATATTGATTGCTATATTAATTCTTGTAATAACCTTAATAACGTTTTTGTTTTCTCATCACAGGACTCGTACCGAAAGCAGGTGGTGATCGACGGGGAGACGTGTCTACTGGACATCCTGGACACAGCGGGTCAGGAGGAGTACAGCGCCATGAGGGACCAGTACATGAGGACGGGAGAGGGCTTTCTCTGCGTCTTCGCCATCAATAACACAAAGTCATTTGAGGACATCCATCAGTACAGGTGTGTGGGGGACAACAGAGTCCGGAGTGGAGTCCAATCAGAACTATCAATCAGAAATCGATCTAGAGAGCTATTTTGTTTATCCTGCGCACAGTATTTAGTCTTTTCCTTTTCCGTACTCGAAGGGCGTGCCTTTGAGTGGCTGACGTCAGAATGTTGTGGTCCATGAAGCTCCTTGTCTTACATTTTCAGAGACTTGTTCTGATCACAGCAACTTAGTTGCCTTTCCTTTAGGCATATTTTCAAATCATTGTGCAACTGCTTCTCTGTGAAAATTGAAAATAGCTGACAAAAGATAAAGAAAAGCTAAGCATAAAGAGTGCCACATCAAATAATGCTTAATGCCAGGTTTGTTTGTTTGTTTGTTTATTTGTAAAGCATAAAATAATAATTTATGGCCACTATTTCCAAACACTACAGCAGCCAGCTCATAATGCACGTTTCAACTAGTTTGCTGTGTTCTACATGCGTTTGTGTCTGGGACTCCCATGGCTCTGAAAACAGGCTGTGTGTGTGTATATTTACTCCATGCAAGCGGGTGCCAGCTCCCTGCAGTAGTCTGGTGATGTCATGCTGTAGCGTTTACCGCGGCTAAAGAAAGCTTAGCCCCCAACTGTAGGCTTACAGTGAGATGCCAACGAAATCGATCCTGACTCAATTAGAAAGAACGGTCCGAGAGGTAGTGCTCCCAAGGACAGACGAGGAGAAAGAGGGAAAGGGCAGAGTTTAAGGCAAACGAGTGCTACTTCATTTGATAGCCACTCGCGAGGGCCACACAGTCCGTAAAAGGCTGCATATTACCTTTGTGACCTATTACACAGCTTTGTAGGGATGTTGTTTTTTTAGCGGTCTTTTGTTTGGCCCGCTGTCAGGCTTTTTATGGAACAGCTTGAACACTGCTGGCACGGCAGTAAAAGAACACTTGTGAAAGATTTGAGAATGAATGGAAGAAGTGGAGGCTTGCTCAGTGAGAACATTGGAGTTATTCAAAGATCTGTGAAGCTCAGGGCTTCCGAGTGGTTAGTATTTTTATATCAAGCTACCAAAGTGTTGTTCCTTCTGTGCAAAACCCTTCAGCATGACCACATTGTGTGGATATGAAGTAATTACAATAAAAAAGTGAAAGGTGTTTTAATTATCTTACACAATGCGATTTGCGTTGGACACACGGCTCCTAAAACAATACGAGTTCATCTTTTATTGGCAGATAAACTTTATTTGTTCATGACCATCTGTGTCCCCAGATATATGAGGGCAACATGTTCAAATCCCATATTGGTTGACTGATTACAATTGTAAAATTTTTTGTAATGTAAAAGTTGCTCATGTTTACATTTTTTGTTTAAAAATTTGAAAATAAAATAAGCTCCTCTATTAATGTTGCCAGATCCTGTGGCTTAAACCAATTTGGACATGAACATAAAGAGACTCTTTCACAATCTCCGCACCTGTCCCCAATCAAGTCCTAATTAGTCCTTGTGCAGCTTCCAGTAGTTACAGCTCAGTGACTTCTGGCTTTCAAATGAGGAATGACCCGTTCACATACAGTACAGTAAAACTTGTGTCCTCATGTGCAGCTTTAGCTCTTCAGTTGTAGGTGTAGTACCTTTTTTAACCACAGCCTGCACATCCTACAAACATTTTAAATGTTTTGCTGTTCGTTTATCAGCATGTTATATTTTATGTAATCAGACATTCCTGCCTGGTCACATAAGCAATCTTGTAGTTTTCCAAAGGTGACCTTGCTCTTATATGCTTCCAGTATTATGTTTCTCAAATTAACAAAGAAAACAGCCCAGTTATTCCAGGCACAATTTGTGCAGGCTGTAAATACCTGCATTACTCCCCAGCCTGGGGTAGCCACGGCGTGCAATGACATCACTTTAGCACAAATGCGGTCATAAACACTTATCGGTGCGGAGCCGGCTGCAGATGGACCAGCCTGACTGTAGTGGCCTGGTCAGTGCATCATCCTGCGCTGTGCTGTGGCTAAAGTAGCTGACAGATTGATTTGACCCTCTCCCCTCGGCCTGCTGTAGAGATGAGGTAATGCTGTTAGCCTCCTGTTGTACTGCTCCCCTCCCTCCACTATTGCTCTCGCCGCCTCGCTCCTTCAGCAGTGCGCCATCAGTCCTTTCCTCAGGGTCCTAGGAGAGCCGGCTCCTGGGAGGTTGCTTCTTACGTGGTACCGACCGACCGCCTTGGTCAGCCTGTTTTTAAGTCAAAAGATGTTTCAACAAAAATGTATCATAGGATGTGCCATGGGATGCTGCTAATTCATAGAGCCCACACCAGAAAGTAGTTCTACAGGGTTTCCGCGCGGCATTAAATGTCATTAAATGAATTGTGTCAAAAATAAGGCCTTAAATGTCATTAAAAAGCATTAAAATTAAAGTTCCTGGAAAATAATGACATTGTTCAACTACTTTTACCGCAGAAGTTTGGTAAAAATCCCAAAATAGAGTCTAGACTGCTGTTTGCTGCTGAAATTATACACTATTTCTGTTCAAAAGTTGTCAGTTGTATCAAAATTTGTATTGAATATGGGAATTACTATTAAATACACACAAATTTGTGGCATTTCTGGCATTAAAAGTGTAGTATTTGGGCATTAAAATGGCATAAAAAAGCATTACATTTGATTTGCTGATACCGGCATAAACCCTGTTCTAGCTAGAGGCGGACAAAGGCTGCATGCTTTTGGAAAAAAATACTTCTTGTGATTTAGATTAGATTTGCAATTTACTTTTACACACCACATTTTAACCAAGTCCATGAGGAAATACAGGAAAAAAATGAAACTAATACATGAATCACCTGCATGTTTGTAGAGGTGAAATGTAGAAGGTTTTATAAGGATATTTTGTTGCTTGCAAAGGATTATGTTAGATTGTTATTGCCATCTACATGTGACCATTCCTTCAATACTGCTGTCTGGGCAACTCATCAAGAGTAGTAGACAACCAAGCAGTGCCCAGCAAGGACCCTTTTCCAGATCTCCTGGCTCCAAATATATTGTAGATTGGCCTACCACGTGGAATCAAACATGAAAGAGTAACTAAGTGGCCCATACCATGATGGATTTTCTAAACTGTGTTCCATCAATTAACTTTGCCAACTAACATCTCAAGCCATTCTTTCATTTTATATTCGCAGAGAGCAGATAAAACGAGTAAAGGACTCCGATGACGTCCCTATGGTGCTCGTGGGCAACAAGTGTGACCTCCCAGTGCGCACGGTGGAGACCAGGCAAGCCCAGGAACTAGCCCGCTCCTATGGCATCCCCTACATCGAAACTTCGGCTAAGACACGACAGGTAACTGTGTCCAAACTAACAATGTAACCAACAAGCTATGAAAATATCACTACAGTATGTTCTTGTTTCTGCCCGCAATTGGGATTTTTTAAGTCATGGTTAGTGTTCAGTTCTTCGCTCTTTTAATCATGTTGAACTATTAATGGACCTTAAGTACAAAGGGAGACATTGGTTTGGGGCTCCTTCAAAGTTCCATAAGATGTTCAATTTTCTTTGGTCCACAAAAGTGTCTGGAGATTTACTCAAAGGTTTAGCTGTCATCAACCACTCAAGGAGTCTGTTCAGTTCAATCAATCAAGCGAGCTAAATGAAAATATGGCCATATATGAATGGAAACGTTTATCCAACCCAATAATTTGTGATTTGTGATGAGGGATGTGGAATTCGGGAGCATTTATTGTTTCTCAGCGCAGTGACTCAGCCTACTTTAGTTTGGCCGGAGAACAGTGTTTGAAAAGGCCGCATAAGGACATGTTGCCACTCGGCTCCCACCGTCTCTGAATCACTGTTGCTCATAATGATGCTCGCACACGAAAGGTTAGCACTAAGCAATCAGCCTTTCAGGAGCGTGCATAGACGTTCACATTTGATTACTTGATTAATATTCCCGATTTATTGAGGGTTGCCATAGTGAGATTTCTTCCTTAAAATCCCTGCAAGAGGCGGTGTCCAGTTTGACCTTGGCTCGTGGGTGACGGCTGTGGTGTTTCTCTTCCAGGGAGTGGAGGATGCCTTCTACACACTGGTTCGAGAGATCAGACAGCACAAGTTGCGGAAACTGAACCCGCCCGACGACAACGACCACGGGTGTATGAGCTGCCGCTGCGTGGTGTCGTGATGCAGGTGGGAAACTCGAAACAGGAAATGCACTCTATAAATAGATTTTAGGGCTTGGTTTCATGAACATATAACAGACTTCTTAAGAGAAACTTGAGTGTTTTTGGTCAAGATGAGGACTAGGATATCGTATCGCAATATTAGGTGATGCAATGTCTGTATCGCAAGAAGCTACAAAGTATCGCAAATTCATTTAAGTCTTCTATCTGACAGATTTCTCTCTAAAACCAAAACATGCATGGAGCTTATAAATGTGCAGAAGTTCTGTTTTAGTTATAACCTTCCTAATTTAGTTAGTTTTTTGGCCTTGATTTGGTTCCGATTTATTGTTTTTGGAGTCTTCTTTTGACACAATTTGCTGAAAAAGAACTGAATTGAACAGTTTATCCAAGTAATAGATCAGGATGAATGAGAGTGAGTTTGTAAGTGCGAATGTGGGACAACGGGTGCAAATTAGCCCAAGGCTACAATCCGGAGTGGTGTGTTTACATGCATGGTTCTCATATGTGTTCATTAACATGCACAGTCCCAACCAAATAAACAATAAATAAAGTATCTCAAGAATATCGTTCTCGCGATATTGCAAGCCAGTATCGCGTATCGCAAGTTTTATCAATATCGTGCATCCCTCTTGAGGACCCTAATGGGCACATATATACCTGTTCTTTCCCCCCCTAGTTGTGAAATGAAATTTGTTTTGTCCTCCTATTAGTATTACGGCATTTGTGGTAATAATCTTTTGCATCTGAACATAAAGCATCCTATAGATTTGACAAAAATGACCAGTGTACTTCACAAATTAAGATTACTAGATTAGTTTAAACTATATGATAACTTAAATGATCTAAAGGTTAGTGTATTGGCCTAGATTATTTGACTTGGCTTCCCTGAAATATTTCTAACACGTTTTATATTTCATGTAAGTATATTTGCGTATTCTGTAAGGAAATTGCACTTGCCCTATTGGCAGTTTCAAGCCAGATGAACTCATCAAGATATGTGCTCTATGGGGCACCATAGTCCCGCCCTTATCTCGGCTCTTTCTGGTTCCAGGAAGTAAAAATCCCATTCAAAGACTTTTCCAAAAATTCAAATTGTAAGAGTTTAAAAGCACAATGGAGGCTAATCGGCAACGTAAATGCTGGCCATAGTGTGGATTTTTACAAGCAAGACAACACCAAATACTTAAACACAGCAAGATGCTTTTATAACTTTTTGGTTTACAACATTTTGTATACACCTTTAATTTATTATTGTGTGTTTTATGCACATAAGTCTCCACGTAGCTGATTAGCTGTGATCATTCTTTTAAACATCTGATATAAATTTTTTTAGAAACGTCTATGCAATTTTTGACTGGGATTTTTACTTCTGGTAGCAGCCAAAGAGATTGGCGATGGGCGGGACTGTGATGCTCCATAATATAGGTCATACTGTATCAGGAAGTAAATCTACTCTCCCTAAACTACTTGAAACAATATTTATTTGCTCGATTTTTGTTTTCTGTACTTTTTTTTTGCTATTTTCTGTTGCTCAACCTACATGTTTGTTTTGTGCATTCCGATTTAAAATAAATCAATAAAATAATTATACAAAAAAGACTTTTAAATTATTTCTATACACCCAAAGCAGCGTCTCTAACTTTTTTTCCCCTTTCCCACAGCTTTACGGCGCCCATTTCGAAGACTTCGAAGCAACAGCTTATACTGTATCGGCAGCATGGACTTGACAGATTGAACGCTATACACAATGATAACTTTTCAAAAACAGAGGACAATAATTGATTGAAAGAAATATTCTGCGGGGAGCCCCACCAGAGCCGTCACACCCGGGAGAGCTCTGGACTGTTGCCTGAACGGTTTCGCCGAAGTCGGCCCGTATTTTCGGCCCACGGCCTCGCGAGCAACGCCACTAATGACTCTTGTCGACTCCGACGTGTTCCCGCTAGAGAGCTCCACAAGTTTCCTGCTAACTTATTGTTTTGGGTCACAACACTGGTCTTTAATGGGAGGAATCTCTTACCTATCTCCA